>VWZF01002914.1:1333828-1398078 GCA_013396755.1 Sclerurus mexicanus
AAAAAAAAAGACCAGTAAGTTTGGGGGAGTACACTGAGAGAAGGAAAAGGACAAGATTTGTGAAAGTGACTACAAAGACAGGATGATGTCTCAATTTAATATCTTTGGTTTGATCTCATAATTCCTACTTCGCAAAAGGAATTGGACCACTTTGCTGACAAGTGCTTCTCTGATTTTCAAAATCTGAAATATCATTTCACTAAAAGGTGATTGATCAAGCTTTAAAAGTGGGAAAGCTAATTAGTCTACTAATAGTACAACTACCAAAAAATCAAGTTTATGTATTCAGAAATTTCCAGATGTTAAGAACACAAAACAGAATATACACTGAGTGAAAAAGAATAACTGCTGCAAGGAAGGAACAACAATATTTTCTGATTAGGACAAGTAATTTCTACATATTTATTATCCCCAAACTACTTCTATCAGTGATTATTTCTCAATGATAAATAATCTTGTATTTTATAAAGAGGAGAGTCAAGAAGAGCAATATAGATAAGAAAGCAGTGGAAAAGTGTTTTACAGGGAGAAAATAGACAAAAAATTACCTCACCTGACTTCTAACAGCCCCCTGCGATGCCCCTTCCAAACACGACAGCCATACATTCTTTGACATCTCAGCCTGCCCCACTGACTGCACCCTTCCCATGCTCACATACAGGCTTTCTCGTTATTTCCTAACTCACTCTTCAACACAAAATCACCAAATCAGCTAGGTTGGAAAAGACCTGTGAGGTCACTGAGTTCAACTTATGACCTAACACCAACTTGTCAACTCGACCATGGCACTAAGTGCCACATCCAGTCTTTTCTTAAAAACTTCCAGGAAGAGTGACTCAACCAACTCCCTGGGCAGCCCATTCCAATACTTAATCACCCTTTCTTTAAAGAACTTCTTCCTAATGTCCAACCTAAACGTCCCCTGGTTCAGCTTAAGACTGTGTCTTCTTGTCCTATTGCTGGCTGTCTGGAGGAAGAGACTGACCCTCACTTGGCTACAACCTCCTTTCAGGTAGCTGTAGAGAGTGATAAGGTCTCCCTTGAGCCTCCTCCTCTGCAGGCTAAACAACTCCAGCTACCTCAGCTGCTCCTCATAGGACTTGTGCTCCAGTCACTTCACCTCACTGCCCTTCCCTGAACATGCTCCAGCACCTCAACACCTCAAATTGAGGGGCCCAGTATTGGACACTGCACTTGAGATGTGGCCTCACCAGTGCCAAGGACAGGTGAAGAATCACTGCCCTGGTCCTTCTGGCCACATTATTCCTCATACAGACCAAGATGCCATTGGCCTTCTTGGCCACCTGGGCACATTGCTGGCTCATGTTCAGTAGCTGTCAATCAGAACCCCCAGGTCCTTTTCTGCCTTGTTACTCTCCAGCCACTCTGTCCCCAGTCTGTAGCACTCCATGGGGCTGTTGTGGTTAAAGTGCAGGACCCAGCACTTGGGCTTGTTGAACCTCACACCTTTGGATTTGGCCCACCTATCTAGTCTGTCCAGGTCTCTCTGCAGAGCCCTTCTACCCTGCAGCAGATTGACAATCCTCCCACAGCTAGGTGTCATCTGCAAATTTACTAATTGTAAACTCAATTGCCTCATCCAGATCATCAATAAAGATATTAAACAGGACTGGGCCCAACACTGACCCTTGGGGGACACCACCACTGACTGGCCAAAGACTGGATGCAGCACCATTCACCAGCACTCTCTGGGCCCAACCATCCAGCCAGTTCCTAACCCAGCAGAGAGTGACCCTGTCCAAGCCATGGGCTGCCAGCTTTTCCAGGAGTATGCCATGGTAGATGGTGTCAAAAGCTTTGCTGAAGTCCAGGTAGACAACACCCACAGCCTTCCCCTCATCCACCAGGTGGATCACCTGGTCATGAAAAGAGATCAGATTGATCAAGCAGGACCTGCCCCTCCTAAGTCCATGCTGGCTGGGTCTCATCCTCCAGCTGTCCTGTGTATGCCATGTGATTGCACCCAAGATGATCTGTTCCATAAACTTGCTGGGCACTGAGGTCAGGCTGTCAGACCTGTAGTTTCCTGGATCTTCCTTCTGGCCCTTCTTATGGGCAGACATCACACTGGCCAACTTTCAGTCATCTGGGACCTCCCTGGGCAGCCAGAACTGATGATAAATTATGGAGAGCTGGTTGGTGAGCTCTTCTACCAGCTCCCTCACCACCCTAGGGTGGATCCCATCTGTAAGGATCCAACTTGTAAGGATCTAAGTTGCTCAGCAGGTCACTAACTGCTTCCACCTGGATTACAGGGAGGCTATTCAGCTCCTTGTCCCTGTCTACCAGCTCAGGAGGTCAGTTGTCCTGAGAACAACCTATTATTGAAAACTGAGGCAAAGAAGGTCTTAAGTACCTTAGCCATTTCCTGATCTTTGGTGACTATATTTCCCCTGCATCCAATAAAGAATGGAAGCTTTCCTTGCCCCTTCTTTTACTATTAATATATTTATAAAAACATTTTTATTGTCCTTTACAGAAGTGATCAGATTAAGTTCTAATTGAGCTTTTGCCTTCCTAATGTTCTTTCTGCAGGACCTAATGACTCCTTGAACCACCTCTTGAGTTGTTTGCCACTATTTCCAAAGGTGATACACTGAGTTTCTGCTAAAGCTCCCTGCCCAGCCAGGACGGTCGTCTTTCCTGCTGGCTGACCTTTCAGCACATAGGGACAGCCTGTTCCTGTCTCCTCAAGATTTCTTTCTTGATGTACATCTATCCTTCTTGGACTCCTTTGTTTTTAAGGGTCTTCTACCACTATGGTACAAAAACATCTTTATGCCACTGACTACACACAATCCTTGACAATACAGTCTCTCTCCTATCCCTCAGTAGCCACTTATCCCACTTTCTTGTCAATGCTTATTAAATATGCTATTCACAACCATAGATTTCCTCTTGTTCTAGTCAATTTTAGGCACATTCCAACCTATAGCCTGGGTTTTATAACTGATTTAGGTCTAGCCATGGTTTGTGGCTCTTTCTTGTTAAACTTGGATTGATTATTGGTGTGTGGACTGGACTTGACTCTGTAGTTTCACAGTACCTTCCCCAAAGTCAGTATGACATGAATAATACAACACAAAGTGAATTAAGTTGATGGTTAAAATAAAGTGGTGCAGACAAGGTAAACTGTTTCATTTCACTTGTAAAGATAACTAAACCCAGTATAAATAATTTTGGGAATAGTTACCCAGATGATAGTGAAGTGACTGCTGCTGTGCTGTGACCAACAAGATGAAGCTCCTGAAAGTCTATTGCAGTCTCTCAAAAATATTTTTCATGAGCGTGCTGAGCATTTTTGGCTACTAAGCAGTAATCACTCAAGCTTGGTAAAAACATGAAGATTTTGCATCATGTCTCTTCAAACTCAACACATAGAAAACAATCTTCATCAAGACTAAAAGGAGATCTATCAAAGTAGAACATAAAATTGACAATATATCATCTATAATACCTTCATGTAGATATTAATATATTTCCATCATGTTATGATTGACTTGATATATGGTACTAGCAGAGTATTGCTAGTACAAAGAAAAACATTAATTTTGTGACTTACCAATGATTAAATAAGCATGATTTTTGCAAGGGATATACAATAATGAAGGAAGGTAAGCAGGTGGCAAAAGCCATGACATTCATTTGGCCACTGAGTTCATTTTCCAGCAGAATAAACCATATCATGATGTTTAATTCCCTTATCTGTTACAGATTATCCTTTAATACATATGAATGTACTATGAACATACTTGCCTGATTGCCCAGATGCAAATTTAAACATATTATTTTAATTATAAAGAAATTTTGTGGCACAGATAATTTTGGAGACAGTCATAGCATAGACTTGCAATGTGGTAATTACATTTCAAGGGGAACCTTTCACTGTCAGTAAGAGTGTTAATCAATAATTAAGATATGACGATGAGTAATGCAATAAGCCAAATTAGTTTCATAGCTGGTTGCTAATATTGATAACTCAATTACAGGTGAAAAGTGAAAGCATATTGAAAATGTTTTTGAATATTCTTCCAGCACTTAATTTTTAACATATTATGAATATAAAACATCACTTTATAGAAGAATGTATGAAAGAATTGTTGTAGTTGGAAGAGGATTTTAATTGCCATGATTCATTTCTGTTTCTACTCCAAAGAACTTTTAAATACACTAAAGGATCATCATCTGTAAGAGCAGCAATAAGGATAAGTTTTACTAAAAGCAAATAATAACTTGAAAAAACAGACCCCAACTTTCCACCAAAGTCACATTTCATGTTCTTCCTGTGAAAATATAAAAGTATGAATGCAGAGTTCTAAGTAATAATATTAAGGCAGTCTGTAATGTTGGAAAGTGCAGAGTATCAAAGCCTTCTGGTATCACTGCAGTTCATTTATGTCTTTCATATGGCAATCATTGTTGAACCAGCACCCTGGTCAGTAAAAATTATGCAGCAATATGAGACAAATGCCAAGACTTCAGTGTTATAGATATCAGTCTTTAAGGAGTTTTGCAACAGACTCACTCAGAAAAAAAAAAAAAAAGTCAGAACATATTGATTAAAAAAAGAAACAACAAAAAAAAAATCCCCACAGAGGTGTGCCCAGATCTTATTAAGGAATATGTGCACAGTGTAGTAAGAGATATCCTGATTTATTATTCTGAAAATGCCTTAATGGAATACATTGGTGAAGCAGAAATACAAGAAAACAAAACTGAATTGCATTAAACTTCAGGGAAAAGAGTGCACATTGTTCATCTAAAAGCAAAATGATTGAATAAAGCTTTCTCTGAGATTAAACTTCTTCAAAACTTAAAATGGGAAGCTGCAGATGTGAGATGTCATGGATAGTATTAAAAAATGAGTATCTAAAATCAATTGGTGTCATGTTCCTGTGGGTTACCTTCTTAGCAAGATCAGTCAGTTAATTCAGATTTTAAGGCATTTGCTTCAGCGCCTGACGTGACCCATCTACTACCTTGGAATATAGAAACAGATAATTTTATGAATGAAAAAGGATTCTCCCTGGAAGTATAGAAATAATATGTACTTGCTTATTTTCAAAGAACAAGGAATATCAAATCATCTACAAGGTAGATTCTGACCATTTGAAAACTCATTTCGATGTGCCATGCTCTGAAAATTTTTCCTTTAACTCTGGACTAGTCTCATAACCTGATAACCTCAGTAACATGTTACTGCAATTTGTTTTTGAAGAGACAATCTCTCTTAGTAACCTTAGCCAGGCAGTCAACAGCTCAGGGCTCACCACACCCATCCAGGCAGGAAGCCAGGATTGTGGGGACATTTTCGCCCATATCCCAGGGAAGAGGATCACTCAGACAGGCAAACCTCTCAGGGGGAAAGATGCACTCAGGGCCCTTATACAATCATCAAAGAACTAGGATTTGGTCACTTGAGGACAGCAGCAACTAGTCAGCAATGCTGGGAGAGAACAGTGGGATGGAGCTGCACTGGTTCGAGTGGAGCAGGGACCACAGCACGGAGTCCATCTTCCTCCCAGTGTATCCATGCGTACTTTTGCGGCTGCTGTACAGCTTTGTGACTTGCATGTGACTTTCTAGGCAGTTGTGTTTTATGGTCCAATGTTGTTTTGGGGTTTTTTCCCAGTCCTTACAATACCTTTTGGATTTTTCAGAATTACAGGATTGAGATATAGAAATTTAAGTGGGCATGGATAATTAATATAAAGAGGTTCATTAAGGATATATACGACTCTGTTAATAAGTTAGTAAGCTTAATAATGTTGTTTTCATTACTAATGGCTTCTTAATACTATGCAGTCTCCAGGGATTAAGAGAAAATCTGTTCTTCCATGGGATAGAGACCGCAGTATAATTTGAGATACTAGAAATACATACAGTAGTTTTAAGTAGATGGAATAATGCTGAATTATACATATATTTGCCATGAGTATTTAATACTTAATAGTGGTTAATGCCTTCAGTCAAACTTGCCAAAAATAGAAAAGATTAACAATTTACACATTCTGAAGACTGTATGTAAAACTAGAAAATAGTCCCATGCACTGATATTAGGACATATTCCAGATGTGCTTCACCTGTGGGAAAAAAATAGGAAAATAACTGAGAATAAATGAGACCATGCTTTAAAATGTCAAGACATATACGTAATTCATATAGAACCATCACATGGCAAAGGAGTGCTTGCAGCAACAATGAATTACATCTTAGCAAATGACTGGACCTTTGCTCTTCAGAATTGCACAACAGTTTACAGTACTGTAAATGTGGAATTCTGGAAATGCTGACATCTTATGCAAGATGATTTTTTTATCTTACAACTGAGGGATAGCTAAATTATTTGGGACTGCTGTGGAAAAAGTACTCTGACTTTCCATTGTACACCCAAATTTAGGCCTTTCCATTACTTTCAGTGCTATGACACATAGTGACAGAAGTGAAATTCATAACTCTGACAAAAGCATCAATAGACATTGAATTTGAATATAGCATAAGGAATAAACCTAAATTTGATGGTGTGATTTGTATAAAGTAGCACTGGCTACTTCTATGCACAAACAAAAGAGCAGGCCCTAGAAAATCTGAGGTTTAGTTCCCATCTATATGGTTGATCTCAAATGCTCTATGGATACTCTACAAATAATCTCTGATTGGTGGTCAGTTTAGTTACTTTCTGATTCATCTTGCATGTCTGGGACCCCAGACCTCCAGACTCTGGAATAATTCTGGGCAAACAATAAATTGGGAGCTGTATAAATAGTAAACTAGTGTGCTCATAAGTTTTCTTCATTTACATAAATTATCTCAACATTTATTTACCAATCTATATTTATTATTGGAAAATTATTAGCAAACAAAAAGTTATAACATTATTTTCCACATTGGATATGATAATTTTACTGTGGTTTTAGTAGTTGTTTATTTAACTCCCATTGTAAGACTGTGAGGAACCGTAGTATTTAGCTTTCAGAAAGTTTACATGCAAAAAGTGCATTTTGTTCTGCTTGAAAGGTAATTGTCAAATTTCGTCCTGGATGACATTTTCACATATTTGCTCCAGGTTAAATGTACCATTGTCACATTAAAATCTGAACACATTTCCCAGCAAAGTACCTATTTCTGTCAACAAAAATCAGCCTCTGTGTTTGAAGAAGACACCAAGCCACCTGGAAAACTTGAAAAAACCCCACTTTATCTGGTATAGTAACACAGGGTTTTTGTGTGTACAGTGTGGATTTCTGTAAGTTTATAATGCTGTTTGCAATGCTGTTTTCTACATAATTGCTACCTTCACTGTAGTCATGAATTTAACTCTTTCTTGATTAATTTTGATGTCAGTCTGTACTGATAGTCTATTGCCTTATGTTGAAACATTGGCATATTCTTTTTAGACATAAAATCAAAAAGAGAAAGCCAGACTTTTACAAGGAAAACAGAATATTAAGGGATGACAAAAGCCTCTCCATATGATGGTCCTTAATTGTTATTTCCCTTGCTAGGGTTAGGTTCCTCTATTTGCACAAAAATGAAACACAGGCTTTGATGCAAGGATCATTCAGCTATTAAACAGGACTATGTTTTATGTGATAAACAACAGACCTGTTTGCTTGTTATTTGAAAACAGAAGCCAATGTCTTTGGTAACTATATGAATGTAAAATTTTGAGAATTGAATTTACTTCCACCTAATCCCTGCAGTTTCAGAGAATAAACAAGCTCAAGTAAAACTGTCAGGGGACATTCATACTCTTATATGAATTGAAATTAGTAGTAAAATCACAAGTAGTATACAATTAGTTCCTGTACAACATGGAAAAGAAAACTTTACCTGTTCTGTCTTCCTAACCATGAAATACATCCGGCTTTTAAAAAGTCTCCCCAAAGAAGTTGTTAAAATTTTGTGCATTCATCTAAAGCAAAACTAATACATTGAGTATATAGTCAAGAGAGTAGCTGAATCATCTGTTCCATCTCCAATACCCAAAGAAAGAGCCAAAGTGGGGAGAGACTTGATATAGGTAATGCAAAATGTAATGCAGACAAATACTCAGCATTAGATCTGGTGAAAGATATTGAGCTTGACAAGAACTTTAGGAATCTCAGCCCACAAATGAACACTCAAAAGACTGTCAAGTGCTTAGGAGGGTTGTACAGTGAGACAGAATAGGAAGAGAAAATTGATCCACCAAGGAAGGTGATTTTTATGACTAGCACCTGCAGTTGTTCTGTGAAAGAGCTGAGACAGCTCACTTGTACTTTTTAAACAGGGCAGAAAAAAGGAAGGCACTGCTACGGTTCACCTCTAATATAACCACTTAAATAAGCAGGGCACCAACCTGAGACTGGGGGGAAAAGGCGCTTTTTTTTTTTTTCCTGACCAATGTGCTTGCTACTGAAGAGAGATCTGTTAGATACTTTAGAATACAATTCATCACCTCCTGCAATAATGTAATCTGACCCCCAGAAATGGAAACAAGAGGTGGGCATCTCAGTACTTATGCCAGAGCAGTTCTAGGCATGAGCAAAACAACCCCATAAGTATTGCGAGTAGGACATATCAAACCTTTAAGCATTGTTCACTTTAAATGTTTTGAAGACTGGAAGTCATTGGTATCATCTAGTGCTGAGATTGTGAGATCCATCTGCCCTAATTAAATGGTGTTCTGTCAAACCTGGCTTCTTTTGTACTTATTGGAAAGAAGTAAGCACTTCTTAAAAGTCTTCTCACAATAAGCCTCAAGGATAAGTAAAATTAATTGCCCTTCAGAGGAATTCTAGATTGACTACTTTTCACTTGATAGATAACTACTAGTGTCTAAAATTGGGTGCTATGACTCCTTCCCTTTCCGTACTTCTAGTCCTAGTTCTAGCAATATTTTATATATGCATAAATGTAATACCAACATTTTTGAAGACAGTACTTGGTTTTATCCATGAGTTCTGTTATCAAAAATTATCAGACTAGTGATAACTCTTCAAAGAAAACCAAGCCTCTTGCTTATTCAGTTGCACTCATTTTTTTGAGGATGATTTTTTCATTTGTCATATAAACATCTTTTAATAGTCATCATTAACAACACTGGATTTTTGTGAAAATGGAATATCCTAAAGTAGAAACTAAACAAGCTCATACAGCAAGGCTAAAACTGTGTGACTCTTGTGTAGTACACATTAGATTCAAATTTAATTAAAGTTAATATTTTCTAATGTTGCAAGTAAGAATTTGTAGTATTATCTAAGTCATTGATAATGTTTATTCAGCCTAAATACAAGAAGTAAACCAAAATTAGTATCAAACAATCTGATGAAGTCTTTGAAAGATCAGCAAGCTTTTAAAAATCTGCATCATAATTATGTGAGTCTTAACAGAACTTCTCTGATCTCTCAACCATGCAAAGATGTAATAATGTTCACAAGTAAAGTAAAGCTAATTTTTTTGCCTTATTAAATTTTCATGTCATGAGGTAGAGTACATATACAAAGTGACTGCATTTATTGTGTGAATATAATCCCAAGAAAATCTAACATTCATAAAAATCTATGGTCTGCAGACATTTATTTCTTAAATGATTTTGCCTGCCAAAGACACACCAGGCACTTTCCCAGAGCTATCAATAAAATGTTGCTGTGGCTCTGAAATCAGGGACATGAATTCAAACATAGAGATAAAAAGTGGAAGAGGGGCTAAAGAGACAGGACAAACAATTCACCAGATGAACATGGAGAGGATTTTAGCTTTACATATGTGAATCATGGAAGTTTAAGACTGAAGGCAAAAGAAATATCTAGGACTGAATGCAAATGTTTCTTCAAAGAATCACAGAATATGCCAGCTTGGAAGGAACCCACAAGGATCATCGAGTCAATCTCTTAGCCCTGCACAGGACCATCCCTAAGAGTCACACCATGTGCCTGAGATTAATGTCCAAACGCTTCTTGAACTCTGTCAGGCTTGGTGCTGTGACCACTTCCCTGGGGAGCCTCTTCCAGTGCCCAACCACCCTCTGGGTGAAGAACATTCTTCTAATATCCAAATTCCTAATATCCAAATTTCTGAAATCTAAACCTCCCCTGACACAACTTCAGGCCATTTTGTCAGGTCCTGTCATGCTCACCACAGAGAAGAGATCAGGGTCTACCCCTCCTCTTCCTCTCATGAGGAAGTTGTAGACTGCAATGAGGTCTCCAAGCTCTTCACAAAACACAGAATAGATGATAACTGCTTTAGCAACCAAAGGTATTAGAAAGTGTAAAACAGGAAACAAAAAACTTGTTATTGATGGTGATCCTGCTAAATCCAGTAGATACTTTACTACTGTCAAGGGATTCACATTGTACGGGGATTCACATTGCATGGTAATTCATGTGGACATTTTCATTAATTTCTTCTGCAAAGTGCCAATAAACCCATAAATAAAATTGGTTTTCACTAATACTTCTTGCCTATATCAAGCTTGAATGTAATGTGATAGAATGTGCAACTAAACTTTCTCGAAAATGTAGAAACTTCAACATATTTTAATGAAACACATCTGAGGCTTGCCCATAAAGCTGGTAACACTTTCTTCTTACAAAGGACTATTGCAATAGTTCAGTAAAGTTAAACTCACGAGTCTTATCAGTGTCACTAAGCTAAATATATTTTTACCAACTCAGCCTAGTGTCTCTACTATAGATGAGAAAACATTTTGTTCAGGCAGGAGCATAGTTACAGAAATGGGAGCAAGTTCTTATGTCTCACCTCTGCAGTTTGAAAGATTATGGAAATCTTACAAGTTTCTTTCATCAAAAGACTAGTGCAGGCTTAACGTTGTGAAGTGCTATGCTATGGAAAGAAACGTGGAAGGAAGAGATGATCGCTTCAGGAACAGTATGGCTGTGTCATGCTTTGTATTATAAAAGTAGGGCTTAAGAGGGTAAACTCATCTAGTGAGTGAATACTCACCTTAGTCTACAAAAGCACTTGTAAACAAGCCAGCAATACAGAAATTGCTGCTCCCTTGCTTATGAACTACAAAAAATATATTTATGTGCATGTGTGCTTTAAGCCCCATTTAAAAGATAACCAAGGCAAATTAAAAGCTTTTGTATAAAAGCACTTTTTACATTTATTCATTTGTATAAATAAACAGCCTTCTAGCCTCAGGGAGGATTTCTTCTGTATTGAAAACATGTCTCCTTGTGAGAAAATAAGAACAGAAGATTATCCAGAAGGAAAGAGTAAGAGAGACTTGTTACATTTCAGCGTACTTTAAATAGATACATTTGATTTATCTGCAGTCCCTCAGAAATTGTTTTCTTAGCAGGCAAATGTGTCAGCAGGCAAATAGCACAATAGATTACCAAGTGCAATACTGAAATTCCTTGATACTAATGAAGCAGCCTCTGAAGCTACTTCCCCATGAAGTAGCATCAACAAAGCTGGACTATAAAACAAACATGAAAACACTACAAGAGTTATTTGATGTTATGAATTTTATGGGGAAAATTAATGGTTTTCAGTGCTAGAAAAGTAATTTTACAGGGGAAACTAAAGAATTGATTTAATAATCTAAAATCTCAAAGCATGAATCCTTATATTGCACACTTGCCATTTAAGAAAATTAACCCCTAGACTATGAGAAGAAAAAGTTCATTGCAGAGGTAAGAAATATGACAGGGGCATGCACTTCTTGCACATTTGAGAAAAGAATAGAAACCCCCTACAGACTGACAAGAATAACAACCTTTCATTCAATGGAGCCTCAGAAGGATTTGAAGCTGTCATGTTGCTGAATGAAAGACTAGTGATGTATGCCTCATAAGTAATAGGGAAAATACAGCAGTAGTCATGGAAGAAAGATTGCTATGAGCATCTGGTAAATATTAATATATACAGAGTCATCTCAATTATCCAAATCACTAGCCAGACAAACTCTCAATTACTGAAAACAAAATATGTTCTCTGAAGCAAGAAGAGGCAACCAGGAACAGGGAGAAAGAGGATCTCCCTGAAGTTGAGAGTGGAATATAATGCTGATGCCTCAGATGCTTTGATGTCCTTCTTTCCCAAGTCGTGAAGAATTTTTATGTCATCCTGCTTCTTGCAGGATGCTCTGTTAAAGTCCATGCCAGTCATTATAACAAGATATGGCTGCTCCTGGGAAGTTCTTTGTACCTGATGATACTTGAACTTGCAGTTGTAATCACTGGGTTGATAACCAGTTCTCCCTAAAGACCACATCAGAAGTTACCCAAGCCTGAAGAAGTCTAGTTGTACATAACAGTTAAGAAAAACTTTTTTCTAATGCTTACTGAGGTGCAAAGTGGAAATCCATGATGTGTTTTATGTACTGAAATATCTGATGTATGGGGTAAGAATGACTCAACACTGTGTGCTGCAAAATGCTAAAAAATTAGTCATCAAGCACAGAGGAAAAGACATAAAGAAAGATCATATAAGTAAAGACATTGTGTAACCATAGGAATTAATTTGGTTTTGTATAAATATTTTAGTGCTGTGGATGTACAGCTAAATGTCCATATGTTCACATATGGAGAAAGATCCTATAGAACACAAGTATGACAGACTCAAAACACAACAAAAAAATAAAAAAGAAAAAGAAAAAGAAAAAAAGAAAAAGCATGACAGAGGCATTAAAATTATGCAGGTTCCTTAAGCCACTTTGATCCAAGGCTGACTAAGTTTATTTGAGTAGAGCAAGGAGGATTTTACTGGCAGGCTAAACTCCATTTCAAAACTGATAGGCTGCATAATACAGTACATCAAGTAGCACTGTGTTAATGCATTTTAAATGTCAACTTACATGCAGTGCCAGTGCAAAAAGAATAAATTTCAGAAAGGACTCTGTCATTTAAACATTTGATTCTGAGCAACAACGATCTTGTGAGCTGAACAACCTCCTTGTCTGGCCATCAGATATAATGTAGACTCCAGATTCACCCCGTCTTTCCCAATCTCTTCTTGTCATACAGCCCAGAGAGTGTACAAGTCTACACACATGTTGTACAAGTCTGAAACAACTGCCAGTTTTACAAAACACCAACCATTTCAGCTGATTTACTTTCCCATTTCTATTAGCTCTGCTCTTAAAGGCCATATTTTCCAGCTGGGTATCCAATATGTTAAAAGCTTGTATGTAGGTACTTTTGAAGACTGTAAATCAGTGATGAAAACTCAGACTATATTTTCGGTCTGAGACTGTGAGAAACCCACATCTGGTCTGCTCTAAATCCATTGCTAATCAACATAACTGAGAAAATTAATTAATTCATTAATAAACTCTGGTTTGTGTCTTTTTGAACATTCTCAACTTTTTCTTCGCAACTCAAAAATAATTAGTGGAAGGGAGTAAGTCACAGTTCAAACAAGAAAAGAAATAGAAGGAAAAAGGCAGCAGCAGTCTTGAAAGTCATCCATCATGGTTTCTAAAGTGTCATAAGCTCTTTGAGCAATTTTTTTCCCTGTGTCAGTTTATAGGCAGTGGCTCAGAGACCATAAGGACTGGTAGAAAAGTAGCAAGCTGTCTGTCTTGTTCATAAGAGAAGAAAACAGTAAAGAAGGAAAAACAAGGATGACAGAAAGACTAAAAGTAGATGCCTAGTTAAATAAAAAAATTGAAGTATCAGAGACAAATGTTCCTAAATTCTCTAAGGTATTTCGATCTTTTCAAACAGAAGAAAGTATATTGCACTGAAAACAGCTGAAAACTTGTGGATTCCTTTCTAGTATTCCTGTTAAATCTTCCAGAGAGATTCTGATCTCAAAGTCAAAACCTACTGAAGTTACCTGGGACAGAAAGAAAACCTCTCAACTACTTTTTATGTTCTATATAATGAAGCAGTCTAGACACACATTTTGAAACAATTCTGGAATTAGAGTAAAAGCATTATTATAACAAGCAGTACTCCAGAATTCCTGGGTGACAGGCAATTCACATGATAGCCTTGAACTCCAAAAGAAAAAAGAAGATAACACTGGCTAAAATTGTTCTCTGGTAGACAAAATGTAGTCAACTGCTGTACCTTTATTGGAGTGTATAATTAAAAAGCAATTAATCTCTCTACTTATTTTAACCATACGAGTCTAAATAGATCAGAACTGACTGCAGTTAAATATCCACTGCAGTATTCTAAGTTATAAAGAGACAATCTTATACTTACAATTAAATGTCCATAACAAGAAACCTAAGAGAGAGAAAACAGTATTGAGAATTACAGACAGATATATATGCTAAATAATATATGCTAAGCTTTCTAAATATAAACTGAGTTCTTTCTGCTGGATGAACAAGGAGAGAAACAATTCTTTCATCTGTTTGTAGTGTTTCAGGCAACAACTCTGACCTTCTCATCTTGTTCTATGTTTGGAAATGTCAAAGCAACTTCTTAGCAACATGAGATTTAATTAATTAATTAATTGATCCTTGCTTAACAGGAAACTACAGTGAAGCAAAGCCTCCATTAAACAATTACAGAAAATCTGATACCCTTTGCTAAATTCCCTGGACTCTTTTCTGGGAGAGGTAAAAAGGTTAAAATTCTTGCAAACAAAGATGGGGCAAAGGAAATCCTTAGAGCACAATATTTGCATTGTTTGAACTTACTTACCCACAAGAAACCGTATTTTTTAGATTTTGCTGCTTTTTGTTTTCAAAATCTCCTTTCATTTAAAGTCATTTTGTAAATCAGGCTACATTATAAATAACTTTTCAAATTAATGATGTTAAACAATATATACAAATTCATAAATTACTTCACCAGACATTTTATATATCTGTGATTTATGACAGATGTGTTTGAAGTCTTATGTATCTCTCTGAGCTTGAATGAGCACAAAACCAAAGCAAGCATTCTCTGATCTTCTACATTTCATCTGCTGTCTTGTAAAAATGAGATAATTCACTCATTTCACCTCACTTTGAATTAAAACTGTGAGATTAAATAATAGTAAATTCTTTATAAAACTTATTCTGAGTTTAAATTCCAGGGTATTTCAAGGGACATAAAATTGGATTTAACCCTGACCTATATTTCAATGCTTTACCTCAGATGAAGCTATTGCTTTTTATTGGAAAAAGCACGGAATAAATAAATCTGAGTTATATCTGAGTGCAATTTTTAAAAATTAACATGCTTTTGATTCCTGAAAACATGATACTGAGGTGGAGGTGTTAAAGCACTTAACCAAAATGACCTCAATATGAAAGATTGGGATGACTCTCCATATTGTGCATAAAATCTTGGGTTATTCTTGCTATGCAGTCAGAGATATTGCTGAGCTACCTAAATGGCCCTGCAGGTTTATTCTGTGAATCCATTCTGTGTTCTTTACCCACCTCACATCCTTGTGCTCAAAAGATAGCCATGGAAAACATTCCAACAACTGAGGCACTTCTATACCTCAGCAGGGGCCAACAGGCTGGCTCGCCCCGGAGCTTGGTCTAGCCCAGCACTTGGATCTTCCTCAAATCTTGTCTTGGCAGACAAGAACTATCTGAGTGGATGTATCAAACCGAAATGTGCATCAGCAAGAGGGCAGAAGCACATTTGTATATCAGATAGGTCCCAGTCTTCTTTTTGTGTTCTCTTAAAAATGTGCAGCAAATACCCAGTTTTCATAGGAAGTTACAAAAAAGAAGAAAAGACATTGATGACACACAACAGATAGAAAAAAGAAACAGTGAAAAGTCTTGGTTTTGGTTTTGTGCTAGATCATGAAATGCATTGCAATGATAGAAATATTCTTTTTTTCCTAAATTTGCCTCTTACTTCTCCATTAATAAACATATTTGTTTCTAGAAAGAGCTTTCTTTTCTTTCTTCCTACCTGTACAATTTAAAGAATCAGTCTAAATGCCATTGAAACCACTCATTTTTATCTATCATATAATACCTAGGTAAGAATAAATGCAGCATTATAAACTGCAAGCAGGTCATTTGCTCTATGATGCAACAAAAAAAAAGTGAGAAGTTGAATAAATTTCTTGGAAGATTCAGAAAGTTCTAAGTTTAGCAAGAAAATGTTTAAAAGAATAGTAGTGGGGTACAAAACATTTGAAGTTATCAGACAATTTTTAGGATTTTTATTGTTTATATGTAACAGCCACCATAACGCCTTTTCAGTCTGCAATATTATCCATCAAGTTATCTCATCTCATAGTGTCTTCTTAGCATATTGTAAAGCTTGGCCCCACTCCTACCCACTTTAGGTCAATAGGAGTTTAATGACTGCCTTGAATAACAGGATCAAGCCCATAATGTCTGTCAAACTAACAAAAATATTCAATGCATTTACGTGAAATAGATGACCTTCTAACTCACCCTCATGAAAAATGAAGCTGCTACTCTGATATACATACCATACATGCTCATATCTTGAATTACCCTACAATTTTGCTCTATGTGGTATCCATCATTTGTCGCATTATGCTATTTTAAGTAGGCAACCTTGCAATCAATAGCATTAAACATCTTTCTTTGGAAGAAGTGCATTACACAATGAATCTTAGTCAAGCTGACAGAGGGAAGGTTTAACCCTCACTCTCTCAGATACCTCTGGCCAAAGTTTTCAAACTGAAGCCAACAGTTAGGCAGAGTAGCACAAAATTCAGATGACCTGATTTTTAGGAGGGCTTAGTAATCACAGCCTTTGCTGAGCTCAGTGGAGAGTGTGAGCTGCATGCTTAAAACCTGACTGCCCTGAAAAGCACTTGCCCAAGTACAGATTTAGGCCCTTAACCTTAGGTACTAAAGTTGAATCACTTAGATCTTTTTGCTGTGGTGGCATAATTCAAGTGATTACCATATATTGACATATACTATATTAATCTACCTTTCAGCTGTCATGCACTTAAGTAGATGGCTTCATATATCATTTGTTTAATAAGCCATACAGTTTTGTCCTTTCATTAATAGTTAACTACATGTGTTGGACAATAAATTGGATGAGTGATGGCATACCTTGCAGGCAATATGGCCGATTTAAGATGTCAAATGATGTGTCAGCAATATTTATTTCATTATGTGAGGCGATCAAATATTTTGGGGAAGTTTCTGAAAAGGTGACTTTATCTTTGGATTTTCTAATCTTCAGAACTGGTACCATATATTTTTTATTGCCATATAAAGTACATTCTTCCATCATAATTTCAATTTAACAGCTTTTGTTTACTTTGTTTCTCTCCCACACCAACCCACCCCCAGTGATTCTGAATACTCAGCACCAAAAAATGCTAAAAGGAGTATTATGACTACTCCCAATTCATGGAGTAAAAAAGGCTAAGAGGGAAAACATTCCAAGCAGGTACTAGTAAAGTAGTCATTCCTTCAAAACTCCAACACTAGCTTAAGCTCCAGAAACTCTGAAAAGCCTTAGCAAAATTTTCCTTTTTAGTCAAAGTTTATATGACAATTGGAAAGTGTCTTTGAAGGTAGTTATAAAAAGAGAATAAAAAAGAAGTATGAAAGGATGAGAATGACTTCTGCAAGTCTGTCATGAGGTCAGTTTAGGGTATTCCATAACATATAGAGAAAACCAGTAAATGAATGCAGGTGGTGTGAATAGAGGGCAACTATTTTTTGCACATTATTTAACAGACAAAGATGCTAAACCTTTGAGTAGCAAAGATAAAATTGGACAAGAAGGATTCTTGCTGTACTTACCTGTTGTAAAATAACCTTCCAATTCAAACTTTTTTCATGTGTTGAAATCTGTCACAGTAATAATTTCATTATTATCAGCCCCATACACCAGACAGCAAAAATCCACCATCTTTACACACATGTATATTACTTAAGACTGGGATTATTTAAAATGAAATTTAAGAGTGGGTATAAGCAATTGCTCCTCTGGTATCACACTTTTGACTCAAAACTTACCCTGGCTTCTATGCTGCACTGATTTTTTTATACAACTCTTAAGATGCATCTCCTATGGCTGTTAAATACCTGACGAGTAGGCAGAGTCTCAGTAGAAATTAAACACTGCTCAACACTGTTCACATTGCAAGTTCTGGAGCTCTGACTGGGTACATGACTTCCAAAGGGTTTCTGCCCTAGCCTCTGTGTAAGGGATGAAGAAGTATAGCTCATCCTTGAAATCTGCAGTAATTGCATATAATTTGCCTTTATTAATTTTCACTGTTCAGTCATGATCAATGTCCAGTGGAGCATCAATGATCTGAATGAGGGAACTAAGTGCACCATCAGTCAGTTTGCACATGACAACAAGTTCTGTCAGAATGTTGATCTGCTGGAGGGTAGGAAGGCTCTGCAGAGGGATCTGTACAGGCTGGATTCATGGGCCAAGGCCAATTGTGTGAGACTCAAAAAGGCCAGGTGCCGGGTCCTGCACTTGGGTCCCAACACCTCTGTGGAACGCCACAGGCTTGGGGCAGAGTGGATGGAAAGCTGCATGGTGAAAAAGGACCTGGGGGTGCTGGTCAGCAGCCAGCTGAACATGAGCCAGCGGTGTGTCCAGGCGGTCAAGAAGGCCAATGGCATCCTGGCTTGTATCAAAAATGTGTGGCCAGCAGGACTAAGGTAGTGACCCTACTACTAAGCACTGGTGAGGCTGCACCTCAAATCCTGTTCAGCTTTGGTCCCTTTACTACAAGAAAGACATTGGGATGCTGGAGTATGTCCAGAGAAGGGCAACAGAGTTCGTGAAGGGTCTGGAGCACAAGTCTTATTAGGAGTGGCTGAAGGAGCTCAAGTTGTTTAACCTGGAGAAAAGGATACTCAGGGGAGATCTTGCAACTCCCTACAAATACCTGAAAGGAGGTTGTGGCCAGGTGGGGAGTGGTGTTTTCTCACAAGTGACAAGTGATAGGACAAAAGGAAATTGCCTCAAGTTGCACTAGGGGAGATTTAGATTGAATATAAGGAAGTATTCCTTCACTGAAAGGGCTGTCAGGTTCTGGAACAGGGTACCCAGGGAAATGACAGATTCACCGTTGCTGAAGGGCTTTGAAAAGACATATAGATGTGGCACTTAAGGACATGGTTTAGTGGTGGACTTACCAGTGCAGAGTTAATGGTTGAACTCAATGATCTTACAAGTCTTTTCCAATCTAGAATATTATATTATTGTATGAAAGACCAGGCAGTGGCATGATGTGATTTTCAAACATAGTTAACTGCACCAAATTCATTATTGCTGTATAAAACCATCCACCACTGGATTTGAAAGGTGCACAGCTGCCTTCTACCTAGTCCTTGCCTGCCCTGGGGCAGGTACCAGTGACAAGAACACAGAACTACAGCAAAGCAGCTGTGTTTGCTGTTGTGTACTGATATGGTGGTTTAGTTTTCTTCAGTTTGGTCTAGGCCTTCCCTGGTAACAAGGTTATAACTAAGGAAGTATTCCACACCATTTCTTCACGTAATCAGCTGTATATAAGGTGAGGAGGAAGGTTTCCTCCCTCTCTCTCTTCCTTTCATCTGCTGGGGAGGACATCAGGTCTCTGTGTTGGCTTAGCTCTTATCTGTGTGAGCTATCGGAGAAGCTGGTGTCTCAGCTACGGAGGTGGAGATTTCTACTGTTTCTCTTGAGGGAAGTTTGGGTGAGAATTTATTGTGCTAGTTACTTATTTGATATTTCCCCTGAGTTTACGAGTGTGTGTATCTGTTTTGTTTTGGTTTTACCCATTTTTGTCCCATTTCCCTTTCCCTTTTCCCCCTTTTCCCTTTCAGGGTTGCTTTGGGGTTCTTGTTCTGTATATTCATAGTCTTTGATTGTATATAATTGTTTTATATATAAATATATATACTTTTACTACAATTTTGGTACCTTTGCCTCTCTCTCAGGAGGGGGGAATCTGTGTGGCCGGCATTTGGGTTTGGCAGGGAGCCAACCCAAACCTCCACGACTGATATCTAATGTCCAAAACTTTTCAGTAGGGAAGGGTGATCTCTGTCTCTTGGGCCTGATCTTAGACCACTTTTCACTGTGTTTTCTGAGTACCTGGAAAAACACAGACTAGTGGGACAACAGTGCTGGTTAGTTGAAAAATCTGTAGAGAAATATCTTCTGTAATATGGATACCAATTACCAACTTGATATTCACATTGAGTGCAGGTTTGCAACCAGGATATGAAAGCTGCCAAATCCCAGCCAGTTCAAATCCTTCTCAGCTCAGTTTGACATGGACCTATCCACTGACAGCACAAAACCTCTGAGGTGTACAAGCCCAAAAGAGAGCTCATGTCCCTCCTTTACATATGCCACAGACAGCTTCAGATGCAGAGCTCCCCAAGGCCTCAATGATGACAGGTGAAATACACTTACCTTTGCCTTTTCTTTACCCTACCCAGTCAGCACAATCCAGGAGCAAGTAAAGGATGAATCAAGGAAAGGTTTTTTTGATAACTCTGTGAAAATAAAAACAATTTACAGGCTCTTTGGAAGCTTTTCCTCTATATTCCTTTTCTAAAGAAATGGGCAGGTGGATAATTCTGTGTATGAACAAAGAAAATTATTCTTGTTGATGTTATAGATAGAGGACTATAAAGTATTTCATATGCTCTAATGAGGAAAGTGGTCATGAGCCCATATCTGTCAGACTAAAGGTTTGTTCCTTTTTTCCTGCTGAGATGGTTAACTTCTTGCAGCCTTTCTTATTTACATTTTAAATAATGAAACACCCACGAGTACCAGGCACTTTTCCACTGCTGCTCTGTGCAAAAAAGAATATTAATGACATTATTAATAAAGCTGGGAAGACTGCAATAAATGTCTCAGTGCTTAAAACAAAGGAGCATCTTGAAGAACTCAGCAGATTTTCTGTTTTATGCAGGTTTGATAACACAAGTACAATTAAAATGTTCTCTGTTAGTAGATTAGAAATGCCAATATATGTAACAGAAACTGCCTAAAGTGTAGGCACATTTGTTCAAAGAAATTGCATTCCCAGTTGGTTACCAAACACTTGCTTCATTGCTTGCTCCATAAATCCCTTCTCAGTTAAGCTGCTGCAAATCAGATGTGGGAAATGCCCCTGTGGTCTTCACTAGTGCAAACCTTATGGGACTAGAAAATATAAGATCTATGAGGCATATAGGCCCCTGATGCCAGAAGCTGCACTCCTAACATCATGGCTTGATTTGTTCACTCACCAGCTGCAGGTCATGTTGATCCCACAGTATCTGTGAAAATATGCTCACATGATCCAGTTATAATTGATGACAGGCAAAATACATATGCTACATAGTGGATTGTACAGGCATTGCAGGGCTGAGGACTTGTGGAAACAACTGGAACAGTGCTAATATATTCTGACAGCTTCCTTTGGGGCGGGGGAGTTGTCACAGTGTTTTAAATATTGCACGTTGCCATCAGGAAAATAACTAAAAGGACATATTAAATTCATGCTTCACAGTCCACACATAGCATTTTATATCTTTCCACAATGCTAGAGGACTTATTAGCTCAGGACACCAAAAGTAATTTATTTCACCTTATATGTGCTCTGTATTTTGCCTGCTCTGAAAAAAAAAAAAATTAAAGCCTGAATGGCAACAGGAAACGGTTCACAAAGTATTCCAGATTTTAGGTCCAACTATTTACTTCCTCTGAAAAGTTGTGTACAGCAAGGAGGGGCAAGGCTTCATCCAGGACAAGGATAGCTATCCTCATTATCAACGGTTTTGTAAGAAATTCAATAAAAGAGGTGGGAAAACAGAAAAATTGTCATAGTGGGTGTAGTCTGGCAGTATAATATCAAAGGAAGAAGAGGTGAAAGAGGGAAAAAAGGGACTGATATTACTTTCCTGCCTGAAGGAGAAAACCTTTTTTGTAGGACAGACATGCATCTTTGTGACTCACCCTGCTACCTACAAATTGTCTTCCAAATAGCTGACTTTTCTTATTCACTGCTTTTCTTTCTTTTTATCCTATTTCTTGTTATAAGGACTTCTAAAATACAGCCACTAAGATTTTTTTTACTCCAAATGTGAGACTGAGTTAGACACCACTAAGCCTGAATGCCTGAAAATCACTGGAGTCTTATTTATATGGTGTTATCTTCTCAGTAACAGCTTTTAAAACTTGTGGTGAAGAGTATATCACAGCTTTAGATAAATTACTGCAAATAAATAATTTAGCAGGTTCTCTGTATAGGCAGACTTTCCCATATATATACATAAAGCGCACAATAGAAACATGAGGGAAAGTGAGATGACATGGCCCATGATCTGTTACTGCACCCTCTGCATGCTCTTGCAGCTGCTCTGCAGATTCTAACTTCAGAGACAGATTCAGTCTTTTCTCTTTTCCTTCTCTGAACCACAGTACAGCTGCTGTATTAACCCCTTGTGTATTCAAATCCTAGGGCTAAGAGAGCAGAGGAGAGAGATCAACATTCACTGTGCTGGTTTTGGCTGGGGTAGCATTAATTTTTCTCAGAGTAATTGGTATGGGCCTGTGTTTTGGATTTGCACTGAACATGGTGTTGATGTTTTAGTTAGTACTAACACAGAATCAGGTTCTTTTCTGCCCCTCATGCCACCCCACCATCAAGGAAGCTGGGGGTGCACAAGGAGTCAGAAAGGGACACAGCTGGGACAGCTGACTCCAACTGACCCAAGAGATATTCCATACCATACGACATCACTCTCAGAATATAAAGCTGGGGGAAGAAGAAGGAAGAAGGCGATATTTGCAGTGATTATGTTTGTCTTCCCAAATCACCATTATGTGGTGCTTTCCTGGGGATGGATGAACATCTATCACAAAAGCTGAAGAGTTGAAAGAGACCCACAAGGATCATCAAGTCCAGCTCTTCTGTGAATGGCCCATACAGGGTTCAAATCCACAACCTTGGTGTTACTGGCACCATGTTCTAACCAGCTGAGCTAATCTGAGGCATAAAAAGTGCCTTACCAGAGGATGGTTTCACTCCATTAACCTCTGGGTTATGGGCCCAACAAGTTCCCACTGCACTACTCTGCTCCACCTGTCTGCCCATGGGAAACGGTGAATTAATTCCCTGTTTTGGTTTGCTTGTGCTTTTGCTTTTCCTATTGAACTGTCTTTATCTCAACCCATGAGTTTTATCATTTTCATCCTTCCAATTCTCTCCCCCATCCCACTAGAGGAGAGTGAGTGAGCAGCTGCATGAGGTTTAGTTGCTGACTGGGGTTAAACCATGACACAGAAAAGCAGATCAAGACTCAAAAACACACAGGAGAGAATACACTGCTAGCCCCTCTCATCACTCCTCTCTGCAGAGCAGTCTGTGAGTTGCATTGATTTGTGGAATTTCTGCTTAAATTGTCACAGACATTCACAATACTGCCTAGCAGAATCCATCTAGGACTGTGGACCCCTTCCATACTGTCATAAAAATAGCAGTAAGGACGGATCATTTAGCAGTGTGTGTCACAAGCCAAAATCCTTTGGAGTGCATATGGCAAAAGAGGTTGAGCTCTATAAGTCATGGAATCCAGTTGCTGTTGCAGACTCCACTGTGTGCTGACCATATTGCTAACCTTTGCTAGAGATCAGCCATAAAACAGTTCCTTGCTGGACATTCAATGACAATACCTAGGAAAGATGGCTGAGGATTTACTGAAGAATACCAATCTGAAGGTGGGTGCTCTAAAGTAAGCCCTATTCCAGCTTAGCGCCTCAGACTTTAAGTTAAAATCAGTTTCTCTGTGTTTTTCTCAGATCCCCCTGCAGCAGAACAAGCAGAGGATACTCCAGAGCCTAGTAAGGAAGCTATTGGCTGAAGGTCTGGCATCAAATATCCCAACACCAAATAAAGCCTAAAACTTAACTCTACCACTTCATGGACCAGTGCCTAGTCCCAGTTCTAATGATCCTGCCCTAAGAAGTGCTATTCCTGTGAAACTGAACAGATCTAGCAGGAGAGAACAAGAAACACCTGCAAACACAGGAGATAGAGCAATTTGAGAGTCTCTTAAGATTCAGGAGGCTGCAATAAAAGTTCTCACACCAAATCAAGCATAGTCTTCCCAAAGCCACCTATAGTCCAAACAATTGCTGCTCTGCCATGTAGCCTCAGCCAAATTTCTTCCCATGTAGCTTCTTTACTAATCCAGAGCTAAAAATCAGCAACTGGAGCATCCTAATTCATCCTGCCTTGGAGTACAACAGGTCCATTTGTTCCAAAGAGCAAGGTCTAGGTGACACTGTGCACTCTTCTCAGTTCCTCATGAGACAGTTCAAATGAATGAATAAATATTTGTAGGAGATTAACAGCTTTGGATCAGATAGTCAATAAATCCCACAAGGAGAAAAGTTGTACTTTCAATGAATGTCAGGTTCCCCAGTAAGCTCAAAATGTCATGAAATGGTACTCATAAAAGTAAAGGTATGTTACCAGCTTCTAAACCTGGGTTGGGTCCCAAGCACTGACTGACTGTAACCCAGAGGCCAGGGCCTGTGTGCAGCACTTTCTGAAATTACTTCTTGGGCAACATATGAGCACCTCCTGGGAAAAGAGAAAAAAGTTCTCAAGAGAAACATACAGATGTAGGATGAATATTTCTGACATCAGTATGGGGCCAGTGAGGAAAATTACAGTGTAGAAAAGGGGGATGATTTTGCACTACAATAAAAAAATGCAGTGCACAGATGAATGAATGATATTGCTAAAAACAGAACAAAGATCTGAAGTTTTCACAGGTCAATGTAACAAAAAACACCTGTGTGGGGCGAAGTTTCAAGTGGGAGCTGGGAAGAAGTGTTCCTGCAGTCAGAAAAGTAGAAGGCCCAGAGGTAAGTTATATGTGGCTGAGTGACCTACCTTCATAGTAAGGTTGTCGTTTAAGGCTGAGTTAAAATACATGTAAAGACTGTAAACTGCTTCCAGAAATGCCTGGGAGCCCACTGCATATTTTAACAGCTCAACTGATTTAAGGACTAAAGAAATACCTTTCTCCTCTAAACCTTTGCAAATAACACAATTCAATGAAATATTAAAGGTGTACAAGTCATCTGCAAATATTACATGTCCAAAATGCTACTATGTTCAACAAATTACACCTCTAAGTGATAGAAGATACATATGGAATAACACTAACATGAAGGAAGACCTTGAGAGTACTCTGAATGTGAAGAAGAAGAAGAAGCACTTGTTACAAAAGCTGTAGATTTCATCATACTGAACACAAAGATACACAGCTACAGAGAAAGTGTTAAAATCAGTAACACAGACAAATATCTCCAAAGTGCAAGAAAATCTCTTGGATTTTTACAGGTGGCCTAATGACTTCATATGAAGCACAGTAAGGCACATTCCCAGGGAAGCGGTCACAGTTCCAAGCCTGACAGAGTTCAAAAGGCATTTAGACAATGCTCTCAGGCACATGGTGTAACTCCTGGGGCTGTCCTGTTCAGGGCCAAGAGCTGAATTCAATGATCCTTATGAATGCTTTCCAACTCAGAATATTCTGTGATTCTATTCTGTAGAATTTCTTTCTACCACCTTACTGAAGAAGAAACTTTTGCCTGACTGGGTCCATTCATGGACACAAATATTTTTTTTTTTAGAAGTGTTTCATACATGCAAATATGTTGACATGACAACTTTATAAAATATATGGAGGGGTGTTGTCTATGCACAGGAATACAAGCTCAAAGAAGAGATCCTGTTTCCTTTCAGTATGGTTAGAATATGAGCTTGACTAGTTACAGATTAAGTTGTCAGTAGGGCAAAAGATTCTAGGTAGTTAGTTAAATGTCTTTTACTGTGTCATCATGACCAAACTACAAAGCTCTGAAAGTATAAATAGCTTTGCTAACTTGTGCTAATTGAAGATGTTCACAATGCTTCTCCAAGCACTCAAAAATGCAGCAATAGGCGCCAGAGAAAGTCCATTAAGTAACACAAGAACCTTTAAGTATTCAAAGTTAATAATCTAACTCAAAGAAGAAAATATGTCAGACCTAATACAATGTGACAGAGAAAGAGCTTTCCCATAATAGTAAGTCTAAGAAAAAATATGAACATTATAAAATCAGATGTCTTGTTATGATCATCTAATCTGTTTTCTTGTGTACCAAATACCATTAAACCTGATCCAGTCATCAAGTCCACAACTTCCCAGGAAGCAGTGTAGCGTTCTGAGAGACTTCAGATTAATTTAAAAACATCAGGAACAAAATTTCTGATAATTAGTGTTATTTATACTTGGTTTTTTGTTTCTGATTAGCCATGGTGCCTTACTATGCTTTTTTTAAATAGATCAAAGAAAATTTTGCCTCTGAGTTCTCTTCTTTATATAAGTACTTCTTGACCTTGGCAAAGACAAACTCAAATTTATCTAAGCTCATTGTGAGATCAGATTTTCTAGGACTGATAATGTTCTTACAGGTTTTTCCTAATTCTTTCTGAGATCTCAACTTCCCTTTGAAGTGTTTCAGTGTTTTGTGGGTTTTGTTAATACCAGGAAAGTAGGAATAACACCTTCTTATGTCTCTACAAGAAGTTTCCCTGATTAGTAATCAAAAGATCATGAGCATTTTTAATAACTGCAGCACCCCAAGAATCCATTACGAGAAGATAAAGCAGCATTTTTACAGAAGGTTGTTAGGAAGACATAAGGGCAAGAGTAGGAGGAACTGGCAGTGTGCTGCTTTTTCTGATACAGTGGGCTAATCTCCTCTTTTTCCTCATTTCTTAGCCTTCCTTTTTGAACCCTATAATCTCTCTGAAACATTTGGAAAAGTGTCCTAAGTGCCTGCAATTTGGAAAATGGCAGGAGCTTTTCTAATGTAAGGCTGTAACTCAGTGTCATGACCAAGAAGGGCTTGTGTTCCTCCCTATTGTTCCCATATCTTCTGCTTCTGGATTCCTTGGAACATTCCCTTTTCTACACTTTCATGCAACTGCATCATATTTAATGCTTCCACTAGTAATTTTCTTTCCCTTCTACTGGTGTATAATTTCATCCAAAGAAATTGTTTTTCTGAAATATCTCACATATCAAGGTATTTTTAATTATTCCAGTAACTTCTTGAGAGACACATTTTCTCTTCTTTACTTTTCTGGTTTTGTTCTTTTCTGCAATCACTAGTACCTCTTTTAACATGTTGTTTCTTTTCCTCAGTCTTACCCTTTCATTATTTTAGCTGTTCTTTGCTTTTTCTTTAAACACTTATGTTTTCAAATTAACTTTGATCTCTGTGTGTAGGTTGGCCTGGATAATATTGCTTTTTATCTCTGTTGTATGTCTGCACCTTTTTCTCCATTAATCTTCCAAACCTATAAATTATTGTGGAACATATTTCTATTTTCACCTCACTGCTTCTGCCACAGAGAATTCACACTGACTTTCAACTTACTATTTTAAATTGTCCAAGACTTTTATCATTCTCAGCTTCTTGAGAAAGATTGTTAATATTTTAGGGCTATATTTTGAACTCAGAGAAATACCTGCAACTCCAAGTATTTTCAGTGGGAATCTGTAGGCTTCTTTCAGAGATGACTTTGACCTTCAGTGCACAAACTAAGTTAAAATATGTGCCAGTTCTGTCCACTGTCATATCTGTATATATGTATGTACTAAATTATGTCATGACTCATTTTTGGTACATGGGGAACCAAATCTTCTTGCAAGTTAAGCCTACAAAACACCAGAATAACCATCCCATTAAAATATAAAAATTAAGGCAACATCTCTTTTGGACTGTCTAGAAATACAACTAAAATGTAAATGAAAAGACATATATTCAGAATAAGGTTTCTATCGCTTCACATTTTAAAGGTGTTGATGAATTCTGGGCTAGTGAGAATATAAAAAAGTTGAAATCTTCAGCCTGGACTCCATTGGGAGGTAGAAGAACTATTCACAGCCTTGATCACTTTTGATACAGGAAAACATCCCTCTCATCCACAAAGGCCTACAGCAACCTAAGGTGAGAGAAATATTTTTTGGGTAGGCATAGAGCACTCTGTGTTACAGTACCAGAGGGCAGCTCCCCCTGCATGTATTGAACATTGACCTGTGTATAATTTCAAACTCCTACCAGATAAATGTTTACCCATGCTTGATTTGCTTGTCCTCAGCTGCACATTATGTTCTTCGAAAAAGAGGATGTCAAATGGCACTACTTAGAAGAAGGGGAGATGGCAGTGCATGAGTTCAGATGAGAACAGGTGGAGAAGCCCGTCATCAGCCCTCAGAGGAGGTGGCAAGTCTTCATCAGGACCAGAAGAGACAGAGCAGAGTTTGCTGCCAAATAGAAGGTTTCTGACTTACCTGAATGTATATGTGAATGCAAAGACTTAGTGTAGCCAAAGGAAAATGTTATAAAACATTTTTATTGCTAGTCACTTTGAGGTTGTGCTACTTAAAAAGGGACTTAAGCTTGTGTTTCTAATACTTTTTCTCTACTTTGGAGACTTAAAGGCTTTTGTTTGGGAACTCACTACAAGGAAACATGTAAGTTGATACTCCTCAAAGTTCTGTCCGGTTCAATGCCCCTGTTGAATTGTTCTGCATGTTTTATTAGTGTCTGACAGCACATGAAGGAAGACCTCCATGCCCAAAAAGCTGGAAAAGACAACTTAGAGAGAATTTAGGGTCTTGATTCCCTGTGCATCAAGGCACAATCGATGTAGCATGCAGGTTTGCAGCTCACTGACTGCACAGGCATAGGTGCAGGCACATGGCCCATATCCATGACCCATATTGGCTCACTGACCAGAGGCCTCAGTCTCTCCTGATTTCTGTAAGTGTTTCTGCTATGAGATGGATGGGCCCCAGTTCTTGAGAATAAGGTCTATCTCTGCTAATTTCTCCATGTGATGACTTCTCCAGGGAAAGAAGAGATTCACCAAAAACATTCAGTTTGGGCTCTGCATGGCTCAAGAGCTCTCCAAACAGCAGCAGGATTATTTTTCACAATTACCCAGTTTCAGACATGGCCTCAGTATTAACTTATGTTTTCCTTGAAAAGAAAAACATTGCTTTATGCTAATTGTGACCATAAAACAAAAGGAAAGGACTACAATGGGAGAATTAATTCACATGCAAACATATTTTGAAAATAAAAGCACTAAATTACACTTTAGTGCATAAATTAACTATATACAATGCAGTTTTTATAACAATGACATATTGAATTAATACAAATTTTCACAGGCTTGAATGAATTCTGTGCTGAATCAGGAAGGCACATTTTACTATTTTCTGAAAGTTACTGAACTGCTGGTCTCTTCTTCAAGGAGGCAATTAATATTCCCCTGATTATTTCACACAATTAAGGAATATGCCATACGTAAACAAATTCTTTTCATTGTCATAAGGATAATTTTACCCCATGTTATCTCTGTATTCTGAGGCAGCTTGAATACAGATGGTTCAAGATAATAACCACATTTAAAGAAAAACCTCTAAGCAATTTTTTGCTAGCAATCATCTCTTGATCTCCAAATCCATTTACTTTTGGGGGGGTGGTGTGGTACAAATACTGTTTATCAAATATAGTTCAAGATTATTTCTCTTCAAATTGAACTTCAGAGCTCAGGATATCCATTTTTCTCAATGACAGAGTGAACGTTCTTAGAACAGGCTCAATCTTCATGGTGTCAGATAAAAGTTAGTTAGATTCAATTATGATTTGGGATTAAGGAGAGACTGAAATGAATGTTAACCATGAACAAATCATTTAAATTGTCAGATTATGCTTGCTTTGTTGACGTCTTTAATAAATCAGATAGGATATTTACATTTTTCTATTCAGAATGGAAACTACTGAATATTTAAGAGATGTGTTTGCATTTTCCTAAAATTCTATATTAGATAAACAAAGCATAATCACACTTTCCCTGTGCCAAACCTGACTACCTGAAGAGATATTGTACAGAGAAAATAATAATATCTTGGCTTTACTCCTGGTTCTATAGTAACATTTTCTAAAAGTAAAATTGATAGCATTTAAATTTAAGAACAAAAGACAGATTAATCATAGTTTGAATAGGACATGAGCCTTAGAAATTCTTACCACAGTTGCTCAGGCCTTGTAAATCAGCCCTTGATTTTTGAAACGTTTATTAGTCCATCCAACTTAGACACAAGCTCAAAAATGTTGGTTTTAATAACAATAGTAGTAACTTCAACAGTCCCCTTATTTTTCTCCATGCCTTGTTTGCTTTTGAACTCAAAACAGAAACACAATTAATTTTAATTGATTTTTTTTTTCCTTCTTGAGGTAATATTTTTATTAATATAAGAGGGAATAATCTTCAAGAGGTACCACTTTAGTACTTAGTTTATAAGAAAACTCTTTTGGTCACTTGCTTTCTTGATTTCCTTCATGCAGACTTTGAAATCTATTTAAGGAAACAAATACCTATCCACAGTCAGTAGGTAGAGATAAGCTTATATTTACATTGTACCAACCATGACACTATTCTGTTGGCATGAACCATCTATGCCCATGATGTGCATCAGGTGGTACACGTAGTTGTGCAGAATTTGCTAGCCCAGAACCTTTAACACTTTATCACAAGAAGGCCCTCTGGTATGAACCACATCTTCTCATCTATTTAACACATGGCATCGCCCTGCTTATATAGCCCATGTGAGATGACCACCCTCTCATGCAGGTCTATGGACAATATTTATCATATATCTCTGGAGTATATTGCCTGATGTCATTTTCCAGCATCTGGCATTCAGAAAGCCTTGGCATGATATGGTTCATCCTTTAGAAAAGGGTTCAAAAAAATGGGAAAGACCTTGTCACCATACAACAAAACTGCAGCGTGCTGACTCCAGCAGTGGCCACAACTAGATGAGAAGTTAAAAGTTAGTAGCACTTCGAAAAATCTCTTTTCTCTCCTCCAACGTATGGGACATTGTAAGACAAAGGTGATTATATCTAATAACTTTTGATGGGGTTTTTTGCTAATGTGTCCAGTTGCTGTTGAAAGGCATTAACTTTTACAAGGTGCTGTAGCAAGGCATTCGACAAACTAGTCACTGGCTGTTTGAAGAACACTGGACTTTTACTTACTTTGTGCCTACCATTTTCCAACTTCATTTAATTCCCTCAAGCCTTTGCATCAAAAGAGACTTTAACCAGTGAGTATCTACCCTCTCAGTGGATACTTTATTCTATGGCCTCCTAGGTTGTCTTCCTTATTCATCTCTTTCCATCTAGAAGACTCTAGGTCCACTTAGCCCATTCTTATACATAAACTGTTAATTGCTAGAGGAATCAACTGTATTTCACCAGGAGGAAATGAAGGACATATTTGCTGGGGATGTTTCCCAGCATCCCATTCTTGTGATCATGACCTCAATGCTGTGAAGTTTTCCTTTCCTTTTTCCTGAGGGCTGAAGAAGAGTTCCCACATGATGGAGTGCACCATGACACACAAGTGGGAGGGAACCACTGGGTTCAGGACTGTCAGGAGAGCAGTACAGTATCACTGAGTGTCACTCAGGATCCAGAGGCTACAGTGAGGATGCATCCTGCTCTCAGTCACTGGGAAGATGACCTGAGAAAGAAGGGCTGTTGCTGAGCAGAGCATGGCAGTCCTAGCTCTATGTCCCTTGTACACAGGTGGTAAGATTTATTGGAATTGGGATGAGGTGGCTCTGAGCTTGTCTCAGCCTCTTGATGCTGTGCTCTTGCAGTGCTTATCTCCTGTCCATTAAAGACTGTTCCCTTGCATGATCTCTGTCTTTTAGGGAGGTGTCATGGGGTCCTTTTCCTGGCCTACTGAGGAATAATTGCTGCAGGACTTTCTCAGGTACGAAGAGTGAGACAGAGTGCACCTTGTGGAAGGAGTTATTATCTGTGTCACAACCACATTTTCCTGCCAGCAGATCTACTTGCATTGTTCAAGAAGAAACTGAGATCCAACTAACAAGTCTGTGGTATGGACATCCAGGACCAGGGTCCTGCAGAGAAACAGAAAGAAAAACAAGATGACAGTGAGGATGAGCCAGCCTCATTTCAAAATGCTATAGAAAGAGAAAATCACATAGACTGGCACTTACATGACCTTTAAGCCAAGTATCTTTGTGTTGCAAGATCTGTCTCCTAAAACAAAAAAGACATTGACTTCTCTAGTGCCCTCACAAGCTCTCTGACTTTTTCTGGGGAAATGACCAGCTGTCAGTGAGCATATCTGTGCACCTTACATTTGCACCTAATTTTGTTTACCTTCTTTTCTGGTTTTACTCCCTCTGTCTTTTGTCATCCTCAAGTTTTCAGAATCAGAATAGGAGACAGAAAACAGTTCTAAACACTCTTAACTGCACACACAGGAATAGGGGCCACATAACAAAACAGAAATTTATGAGCTGAATAACATCCTATAAGAGGTCATATGTCAATTTTTCCAGTCTGATTGCTCTTACTAAAGGGGCAATGATTTATCTGTGTGGTTTTTTTATGGGAAGAGTTTTCCCTTCAGTTCTCAAGAATTAGGTGTCAAAATAGCTGTGCAGGGAAGGAATTCTCCATTAGGTGTTGTCAAACAGGAGTGTTTCATTGGCTGCTTCAAAGCCAGTTAATGTCAAATACTTTGATGAAGGGACCTATGCATGCAAAACAGAAATCAAGAGGCTGAATGACCCCTATAGCCTTTTTTGCACTGAGGTTGCTTGTTTAAAGCAAGTTCCAGTCAAGAATAATTGAACTCAGTTCAAATTAGATTGTTTCTCCCTTGCTCTGTGAAATGAGGTAGATGATCACCGTCCGCTTCCCATTAGCCTAACTGTCTGCTTTGCTAAAACCACCTGCACAATTGAAACTAATTGGTGCTCTCAACAGCAGTATCAACAGAGAGGATGCAATTAAATAGTAATGCATTACGAACTATATCCTCCCCTTAAAGACATGATACCTTTAGACACTTTTAGTGAGCAAGCTTGTCTGGCTGGCGCTTGGAGTGGAGCTGAATTTACACCAGTGAGCTGCCAGTCAAGATCCAGTCACAAGCAGAAATGTAAGCCTATGCACAAATGAACATTAATAAGGATACATTTATTCAACTAGATACAGGCAGGCCTGGAGCAGTGAAAAACATGTACTACTCTATTTGAATTGAAGGGATCAAAGTGATATGAGCCCTAGAGCTATCAAAAGGCCATCAGACACAAATCTCATGAGGGACTCCAAAACTCTCTTTCCTCCAGGGACTCATCCAAAGTCAGTGCAACAGTAAAAAGCAGCATATTTAGAGAAGGCTGTACAGTGCTGCTGCTGGTAAGGGCAGTCTCTGACCAACAACTGGGCTGCTTTCACCCATCAGTAGAGGCCAGACCACAGAAGTCTGGTGCACTTCTGGCAGAAACAATTCTTCTTCTAAGTTCTCTGTTATCATTACTGAAAAGGATTTATCCTAAAATAAAATTGCACCTTGGCCTAGAGTACTGGTTCCAGCTTTCACCAAGCAGTTTTCTCATTCTTCTCACTGCTCACCCAGACTTCTGCTGCTTCCTCTCAATCAAGGACTTTGCATTTTCCTGTGCTCTGCCAGTGAGCAGGTCCACAAGAAGCTAGGAGAAAGCATAACCAGGATGGGTGACCTGAACAGGTCAAAGGCATATTCCATACCATAGAACATCATGTTCAGTATATAAATTTGGGGGAGGTGGCCAGTAGGGGGTGATCTCTACACAGGGACTGACTGGGCAGTGATCCAAAGGTGGTGAGCATATTGTATTGTCCATCACTTCTTATTCTTGAGTTTTATTCATTTTATCCTTCTCCTTTTCATTACAAGTATTATTATTATTTTTAAATGTTAACATTATTATTGTTATTTTTACATTTTACTTTTTATCCATTATTAAAGTATCCATATCTCAACTCAGGAATTTTATCTTCTTCCAAGTCTCCTTTCCATCTCGCCAGAGGGGGAGTGAGTGAGCAGCTCTGTAGTACTTAGATGCTGCCTTGGATTAAAGCACAACAAGAGGGAAGGTGACTGGGGTCTGAGTGAAGTTTGTGCTCTGCTCTCTTTAGTTAAAAATATTCAACTTTGGCCAGATAAATTCATCTTGATCTCTGCTGTGCTGCTCTTCAAAGGATAGGGTATAGGAAAGGCATGAGCATGGCATTGAAGGTTTGGATCTTAAAGAATTGTTTTGTAGACTCATCACAAAATGCTGTTATTGGCTTTTATGGATCTGTAGACACCCCTGCTTCTCTGTTAATATGGCAGTTTGTACTTTGAATTTCTACAGCGTGATTTTTTTTCTGAGGACTGCAAAATGATTAACAGGCACCAACAAAGAAAACTTCATACCACAGCTGGAAAAAAAGCAAAACTTTTCTGCTTGGATAGCTATTTTTCGTTTTCTCCAGGCGAGTTTGGAGTTCAGATCATCAACTCCAGAGCCAGGACTGAATGCCAGGCATCTTTTGCTGCACTCTAACAAATATTAAACATTTGCTCTAGCCACATTTGATGTCTCAAAGGGATTGATGCTCTGACACAGCAGAGAGAATCATTTACAGTATTGTTCTGCCTACAGATATGACAGTTCAAAGCACAGTATTTTGTGCTTCTTCAGATTTTCCTGTGTTTGTTCAATAGAGAATTGCTACTCACTGACAACCTCTGTTCAGTAACATAAAATATCTGTGACACAGCTGGAGTGATATCTGTTGATGTATCGACATGCACAAGCCATGAAGTAGTTCAAAACAAACTGTAAAAAACATTCCAGATAATGACTATGCAAGACAGCATTTGCTCTCAGACCACTGGTTTAAGATGCATCAGATGTGCAGTGCTCTCTAAAATGTACATGAAGGCCAGATTTCTCAGAAGTGATTAAAGTGCACACCTGCTCCTGATGTGACTCTTGCAGTCAAATTTTCAGATGACTCACTTAGCAAACTGATGTGCTTTGAAAGTACAGTCCTAGATATGGATGATAAATTGATTTTAAGCCCCCATTCTTTTTTATAGAAAAGTCAAAGGTCAGCTGCAAATTTCTTTTCCTTGAAAAAAAAAAAAGGAAAATTCTTCACTTATGAAGAGATGGTGCATTAAGTACCTGTAAACTCTCTCACACATGCACTCTTTGATTACACTAGGATAAAGAGCTTTTAAACTCATGAGTTTTCTAAACTGTAATTCTGCTCCTAATTATCATGCATTTTAAAAATTTTGTGTAGGAAAAAAAAATCTCCAAAACCAGAAAAATAAAAACACCAAAAAATGCCTAGGTCTGCACATGTAGAATCCCCCACATGAATTAAAAGTGCAAGTCTAATAAATTTCAAAGAGAAGATGTGTTTTAAAACACATTCAGTCTACAACTGAAAGCTCATGCGTCTTTATTTCTTCAGACCTTAACATGACTTTCTTTTCAGATGACAATTTCTTTCATCTGCCCTGTAGTAAATGTAGATGGCATCTTCTGGTGATTGTTTAGGTGCTGGCAAACAGCTAAACAATGGCATCAGCAGTGCAGGTATGAGTCAGCTGTGGCAATGCTCCTGCTGTTTGGAGTTTTGCATAAGGAACTACTGCTGATTTATTTCTCAAAGGTCATCAAAGATAGAGTCTGCAAGCAATAACAACTTTCTTACAGCTCTCCATTCATTCCTGAAGCAGCACAGAAAAAGAAAGAAACAGTATTATAGATCCATCGTTCAATTCTTTCTTGAATTGGTTTATAGTGTAAAATCTTCCTTCTGCCATGGTTACCAAACTATTTTTCCCCAATCCACAAATCTGTCTTTTCACTCTAATCAGATCAGAATGGATATGAGGATAAGTTATGTTTACTGATATTTTCATTTTAAAAATAAAAATACTGCTGGACAGGCACATTTATACTAGCAATGCAAAAATTTATTTTTACAAGATCCCTACATCCTTGTTTGCATCTCACAATAGAACATGGGGAAAAAAAAAAAAGAAGAAAATTTTATCTAGTACTAAGACTCAGAAAACTATTGCAGGCAAATACATTCCATTCAAATGTAGCTTTATTTGGGATCTTGCTAGAAGGTCATACATCACTTTGCAACTATATTTGCAGTCTTTGTGAACTTCTTAACCAAAGAGCAAAATCTACATGATGTGATCTTGAGCATCCTGGTATCCATGTTTAAAGAATATATATGCAGCATTATTCAAATCTCTCCTTCACTTTGACTAAACTTCTTTTTTAAGAAAAATGCACAGAAATCTAATTGTTCTTTTAAAGAACTTAAAAGACAGTGTAGCAAAAGAAAAAAAAATAACCTGATCAACTGTTTCAATTTAAAGAGCACACAGTAAAACCACTAGAAGATAAAGCTATGTGTCTTTAGAATACATAGTAATAAATAAATTAAATCACCCAGAACAAATAATACCAGCTGCTCCACAGATAAATATAGAAACTTGGAAATATAAAGGATAAAGTACTTCAACCTAAAATAAAATAAACAGTAAGAGGCAGTGAAATGTTGTCTTAGTCTCAAAAGCCTTATGTTACCCATTTATTTTGTACTGAGTCCATTTATTTTTCTCTCATGCTCTTCCCTCTATGCACTCAGTGCATACTAAACAGTATAACATGAACCGTATCATGCTGCATTTAAACTTGATGGTGCCTAAGCTTACCTGTGATTTTTAGAGACAAGAGTTATATTCAGTTTGGGAAAATTGTCTCTCCTTTCTTTCTTCTCCCATTAGCATCTAAAATGTCATTTGTGAGTTGGCTTTCCCCCCAGTTTATTGACCATTCTCGTGGTAAAAGGAAGAAAGCTGAAAGATAATTAGATTTTGAGTCTGGATGAGTAATTTAAAGAGCTTTGCAAGTCTGACTCCAGGATATATTTTATGCCACACTCAGCTTTGTTCATTCAGTATAAAAGGCTGCATATTACAAGACAGGATGGCTCAACTTCATAGTGCTATGGGAGGGCAAGGGGGTGACATAATCGGAGCTTAATTATATCAGCCTTAATTTGAGTTCCATCATCATAAGTAAGTGTAATTCAAGACGTTTAGGGTTGTTTAAACTGGTGTTTCAGTAAGCAAAAGCAATGAATTGCTTAAAAAAGGTGCTAGCTAAATGAAACCAATAGTAATGAAACCATTTATACCAGGAAATGTCCACTTCAGCAATAAAACCCAAACCAAACTAAACCAAAACAAAGCACCTCATCTTGTCAAACCATACTGTGAAAAGAATACATTTCCAATTTTCTCACAAATAAAGTAACGATCTAGGAAAAAAACACACAATCTTTTTAATAAAATTTTAGTTATCAGGAAACCCTGAGGGTTACCATATCTTCTTTGCACCTACAACAAATAGAAGGCAAAAGAGCTGGAAATCAACAGTTTCTGCATAGAAAAAGGTTACTCGGAAAAGCAGTGTTTCTCCGAGAAACTTGGTGTTGTGTGAAAAAAAGTTTCTGCTGATCTAAATTTGGCCATTGAATGCAAATTCCATATTCTCAGGTAGCAAGTCTGTTTAAGGAAGCCTCAAGCTACTAAATCCTCCTCAATCTCCTTTTCCTGGTTATGTACATTTATACTTTAAGCACTTTTTCACATTCCTTAAAGCTTTAATTTTTTTTTCTATGCTTATTACCTGCTATGAAGTCTTCAGTCTTCTCTTCAGAACTTGTAATTCCCTCTACACCCTCTAGACCTTTCGTGTCATTTTCATCTTCTCAGTTCTCTCAGTTCTTCTGGTAACAAAAAAAGCATGATTCACTTCTTTAAAATCTAGCTATGCAAAAGTTCAGCTATCTAAATCAGTCACCCTTGAGTCACTTTAGAACCAGACAGATCCAAAAGGTGATGTGTCTGCTCTTAGGCATCTTTTTTGATGTTAATTAACTTCTAGACAGGTAAAATCAGGCAAGATGAATACTACTCACAAGGCCTATATTTTACCAGACCTAGCCCTTCACCCTTTTTGCTCTCCATATTTGCAATTCCTGTTAAAAAATGGCACTATAAACCCACTAGAGGGAAAGTTAGATGCAAAAACGTTTACTTCATTTAGTTGCAGTACTTTTATGATGCAACTGTTTTGTATAAATAGCTCAAATTTCATTGCCTTGTTTTGCTTTGATATCAGATTACAAATTCATGTCTAATTTGCTGTCCTCTGTCTTCCCTAAGGTCTCTTTTAGCTTTACTCTCTTTCTATCCCACTTAATATATGTTTTTCAGTTTATTTTCTTCTTCATGCTTTAATTCTCATTTCTGCCATCTGAAACTATTTTACTGTATTGGAACCCTTAGGCTTTTTTCTCCTTTTCTCCCTTATATCCCTTACAATATAGTTCATGCCCTTGAAAATAAATTAAAAAAAATATATATTAAATTATATATTAAAAGAAATACATATCTTGGTCCTCTGCCCAAACTAGATTAAACTAGATTTTCCCCTAATCAAGAAATTATATAGGTTTGGCAAACTACTCAAATGTTGTTGTTGGAAAGTGAAGCTTTTGATGGAAATTGTGATCAAAACCTCTTTTACTGAAATTCATCACATATATCACAGGCAAGCAGAGCTGGGCAAAACATTTCTGAACAGTTCTAATTCCAATTTATTTTTCAGCAGCAGACGGGTTTGTTTGCTGTAATATGCTAAAATTTCTATGGACAGCTGGAATGTGGGTTTAGGCAGCCTTTGCACTGCAAAGTTCATTTCTGCAAGAGGGAATAGGATGTCATTTTCCCTCACCCTGAAGAATAAAGTCTTGAGCCAGAACAGCAAAGAAGATCAGATTTAAGAAAATCTTGGGGTGGGGTGGGAAAGCAGAGTTCTTCACAGCAAAGCTTATACATAAGTGTCTTTGCCTTATGTTGGAGTCGTTTGATAAATCTGAAGAAAAAGAGGTCAGAATTATGTCCTATTACATTCACAATTTCATAGTATGTCACGGGTGAACATTATGAAAAACACCAGGAATACTGTGAGTTGTAATTTCATGGTGGTATCACCACACTCTCGCAATACATAACACACAGATATGAGAACTGGAAATTATGGTGTAACTGCTGCCAGTGTTGCTGGTTAGCTGTGGACCTCAGATGAACAGACAGTGGGGAGTATTCAACACACTGCCTGCAGTATTTCACAAAAGAGTGAAAACTTACTTTAGGAAGGAGGGAATTTGTTATTTTTTTCAGATTTGAAGCTGAAAACACTGCTAAAGGCAGGTGTCATAAGCAAGTACTATGCAATTTTGTCCTTTTAGTTTTGTCACTAGACTTCATGGGATCTTTGTTCTTAGAAGCAAAGGCTTAATGACAGAAAAATACCAATTAATTACATTTTATCCTCTCTTACCATCAGAATCAAAGGTAAATCTTTCATTTCAGGTGTCTCCTTTCACCTATATAATCTTATAGTGAGGTGGGGAGTACCAATATGAAGAAAGATGAAGGTGATTGTGAAGCAAAGAGTCTGTAAGAAAATGGTTACAGAAATATAAAATTAAGGAATACATGTTACTTGTTAGCTCCACCTCTTAAAAGCAACTTTCAGTTTCCTAAGAAATGGAATTTCAATGATCTATTTTAAATAAGTACAATATTACTTTATTTGAGAACAAAGAATGGGAGAAATTAGCCATCTCACAGAACCCAGTTTATGAAATTTCAGGCAGCCATGCCACTGTTTTCTGGTTTGAAAGGAATCTGAAAACATCTATACCATCTATACCATGCAATAAAGGATAAAAAATCTTCCAGATACTCCATCAGAAAGCCAAGCCTGAACCATGCCCTAGGTAAGAGCAGAAAGAACCTTGCTAATACCACAGGCTCCTGTGCTTTAGTTGCTAAATAAAACTCTGAGAGAGTCCTAAGATAGACACAGACTGCAATACTGCTGCTAATTTAAATTCAGGAAAGAATTTTCTCCTGAGCTCATACCTGGCAACTGGTTTTACACAGACTGTATGATCAGGGCACAGCAAGCAGACATCTGGGGCTGTAATGCCATTAAAGGTACAATCTCATCCCATCTATGTCCATTTGCTCACCTCCAAGGTTTCAGAGGACATCGAATGCAGATCCTAGAAGCCAAATACAGATCACAATGGGAAACCGATAGCTTATTTCTAAACAGTACTGAATAGAAACTCAGCAACATGGACATGAGTACATGATTTTCTGGCAGTAGTATTTCTAAGGGACCTCTTTGGGAATACTGACATGCCATGCATCTGAAAACTGTCACTCCAAACTTGTGCCCTGGGACAAAATGATTTCCCAGGATCCTGTGGCAAATCTCACTTCATGAAATCTCCTATTTAATTATGTGATCCCTTTCCAAAGCATATCACATTGCTTATAAAACAGTTTAAATTACTCAGTTCCCTCCCTCTTTGTCAGACAGTTCCAGAAACATACTTCTTGGATGGAGAAGGAGTCATCTTCTAATTTCCCCTCTAAATTTATTCATGGTCAATTTATAATCATTTGATCTTTTGCCAATAACATCCTTTAACTTAAATAATCATTCTTCTTCCTTAATATTTACCTCTGTAGTATGTCATTCATTCATTTAATTCATTCAGTTTAAAATAATCTTAATAAATGGGAAAATGTTGTAGCTATAAAATGAAAATGCACTATGATGACCTTTACTAAAGTCTGGCACTAACCTGATTTTATTAAGTATCAGAAACATTATAATAGATATTAAAATGTAGTGATATTCCCACATTATGCAAATTTATCTGGACTCATTTAAATTATTTTTGTCTTTACTCCTCCCCCTTTTCCTACACAGCTGAGTTTCACAAATGAAGAATTTTTAATATTAAGCTAGATTTTTAGAGAAGTACTTGCATATTTATGTCTACAAATGAAAGATAGGAAAATATATTTTCAGAAAGTTCAGTGGCTTATGTAACTGATCATCTATTTCTGCAGTGTCTCTTTCAGGTAATAATTATCACACTTGTCTGCACAAATTAGTTACTTAAAGGTACACACATTTGGCACCTACTCAGAAGAGAAATTGAAATCTGAACCATGCAATTAATGTCTGCCCAAATCTGCCAATGCTATTAATATGTTCAGTAGTCTAAATGCTCAGTAACAAACTACTGACTGACTTTCTGCTTTTTGCTTTCCTGTGGTTACTACACCTACGCTGGAAAATTTTGCATTACCTGCACAGTGAGTTCAGTGTATCATGTGTCTGACCTGTGCTTTTTTATATACGGGTACTGTCAAGTTTGCTTATAATAGTATATATGAATAATACCAGTAAAACAGTTTGATGAAAAGATCTATTTCTCTCACTCAAAAGACTAGAAAACCTGGATTTTATGAGAGTATGAACTGATCAAAAAGATCAGTATTTCCTTGCAAATATCATGTCCTTAAGGCCATTGTTTGGTCTGGAGTCAAAACAGAAATATGCATTGCCAAGAAATTCTGACCACATCACATTGTTCTTTGTGCTGAGAGCAGAAGGATATACATATTAAGACGAAAAAAACTATTATCAACATACATTATCTCTAGGATGTCTTCACAGAGTCACACCATGGCTGAGGTTGGAAAGGACTTCTGTTGGTCATATGTTCCAACCACTTGCTCAAGCAGGACCACCTAACACAAGTTGTCCAGGGCCAAGTCCAGACAGCTTCTTAGTATCTCCAAGGATGGAAAAGCCACAACATGCTTGGTCATCCTTACAGTAAAAAAGTATTTTCTGTCTTTCAGTTTTTGCCCATTGCTTCTTGTCCTGACATCAGCTTGGGCCCAAAGTATTCTCTTTGTAACTTTGTGATCTGTAGCAGGTATGAGGAAAAGACACTTGTGACTCTTTTGACTGCTGGTAAAAGCCATGCTCTTCCTCATATGCAAATTTCCAGCTTTCTCCAAGTTACATGTGTGAGGCTGAATATGACACTGTGCTACTCCACAGTGTTGTTGGCCACATGCTCTTGGAGCTCTACTGGGTTATGTTCATTGCACCTAGCAGGCAATTTCTTCCTGTGCAGAACTATCACTAGATCATAAACCATACAAGCATATTGGACCTTTCCACCTTTTAGTGATAGAAAAACAATTAATGGAGGCCAAAAAAGAAAAAAAAAAGGTGTGTGTTTTCAAAAAGAAGAGTTTAATATGAAGGACAAAATATTAGCCTTTTAACGCATGTGATCTTCTACCAAAGAAAATGTCAATATCATACTCCGAGTGGTGAAATGCGTAGGTGCATAATACCATCAGGTAAGTAAATTGCTCTGGCATCAGCTGAGTTTTCTTCTATTAGTTTCTCTTTGATAATAGAGAAGGGGTGTATAACATGCACTTCTGTACACAGATTGCCCAGGTAGTCCTGTACTTCCAACCAATCTTTTTACTGACAGCCTAAGCTATTGTTATTAGTCTACTCAAAACATGATATTTTCAGCTACTAAATATCAAATTGCAACCTCACAACCATAAATACGTAGTTTTAATAATCAGGTTTTGTTCATAAGTGAAACTATTTATAAAGAGACTATTCGCTTATAGACAAATTTGTATTCCTTTATGTAGAGTGGAAAGTATTCTGTGAATTAATAAAAATTACTCTACTAATTTCCACAAAACCCTTGGGAATAGGCTGTTAAATTCTTAACTCCCACAACAGTAAGCATTCTGAACTTTAGAAAAGCTACATAGTGGCTTAGTTACTCATGGCTTCGTCCTCAGCCACAAACAGTCAGCTCACAGCCCTGAGATTTATGCAATGTATTATAGTTGCTCTGCATGGACATTCATTCAACAACTTTTGGTAATGTGCAGAGCACCGTACAGTATGTTAAAAATTATCTATATTGACTTCCCTCCTTGCTCAAGTGATGAGGCATTCAAGATTTCCAAGATTTCTTGTGAAACAGTGTTGTACTTGAAGCTTTACCATCCTACAGGGATTTTAAAGTCATTTGTCTGCATTTAGAGCATTAGCACTCCTGCACATAAAAATATTGTCCTTAGCTGTCCTGAGAAATAAATATTTAACTGATGAGATTTGCAGTATAGCTCTTTATCCTGCAGAATCCTGAAGTGCTTAATACATTTCTGTGAGTTCTGTGTAACATCATGAATCCACTTTATTTGGATATAAAATGGCATTTTGGCTTCCTCTGTTTTCCTTGAAGCACAGTAATTCTCAGCTTTTTTCAATAATTATTATGTCTTTTCTGGAAGTCCTTCTTTTCTAACTTCTCAGGCTCAGGTTCTTAATCGCTAGGCGGGAAATGGGAGGCATTTGTCAACCCATGACACCAGCCTTGGAGGAACCCTGGCCCCACTCTGAGAGCTACTCTATGAATATCTCAGGGCATATTCCCAATAATCATTTGTGTAATTGCTCCAGGAGACCATATTGGTTATTATTTTTCAAAAAAATGTCAGCTATAATCATCCACAGTATTATCAAGCTGTCATGTTTGCAACATGTTGTGAAAATAATTTTATATTACCATTGCTTGGTATTTGAGTCAAGTAATAATACTAATATTTTCTTTGAAATCTCCAAGGTATTTATTCTGTTTTGTTATGATTCAGATCAATTAGGTTGCATATAAATTAACTCTTAAGTACGTTGTTGAATGGGCTAATATTCCTTTTGTTTTATCCAGCAAACAAAATCTTTTTTGTTGTAGCTTGATAATTCCTTTCTTCGTATGATGCTTTCACACAGGAAGAATGCTTTAAAAACTCATCAAGCTCTAAAAATGCATGATGGAAACACTCTTAATGTTTTTGAGGCCAACAGAGAAAAGGCATCATAAAACAAAGTCTATACTCTGGATACACATATTCACTCTACTCTACACATATTCAAATCACAGTAAGGCACTCAGGACATGAAAAAAGTTGATGTGGTTATAGATCTTTTCCTTGCTATCAAATCTTTTAGGAGCAAAACCTCACCAAATAAAAGAGCCCCCAGTACATTCTCTACCTATGTTAATTCTTGTTTTCTTCCTGTAGATTTGCTAGGTCCAAGATGTTTTTTGTTCAATATAACTATTTCTTACACTCTGTAACATATTGTTCCAGGTACCCAGAAGCACACATGCTTTGATAGGTATTGGGTCTGCCTTTATAGCAAATGTTTCAGCTTTCACATCATATAGGGAAGCTGAAATAACATTTCAGTTGAAGATTTACAGTTTGGTCTTTATATGGCAGATTTTCACAGGCCAAATCTCCCTCTAGCATGAGCAATCAGTGGAACTGCTGCTTTACCAGTTCATAACTTTGACTTCCTATTAAATATCCTCATTGGCACATGCCATTAGGAGGGTACACTAATTAATTCAGCTCTTACAATCTTTTGTAATGGAATGCTTGAGCAGGGATATGATGGATTCTCATCATATTGTTTTTCATAATTAATGTTATCTTGCTTGAAATGCTAGATAGGATTTTGGGTTTTGCCACTGTGTTGACAAAATGTGAAGTGTCTGGTGCATAATCATAGTGCCTTTAGTTGCCCAAGTTTTCTCATAATAAAGTTAGTGGCAAATCCAAACAAGAAAATTATTGCTTCCTCACTTCTTGTCCGCAGTTTCAATTATAATAGCTGAAGTTAATGCATTTCCAACTGTTGTTGACTGCAGTTTTGGCCCTCAAAAAATGACTAGGAGCAGCTCCATCTCTGCTTCCAAATATGCCAGAACTGGTCCTAGGATTATATCACTGATTCCTTTGTATTTCTTCAGCCGAACCTGAGAGACAACATCTAATACTGAAAACTGAGCAATATATGCTGTGTTATTTGAGTAATGCTTAAAAAAATCCCAAAATCAAAACAAAAAGCCACATAAAAATAAGGTCCATATCATTCATATCTTTGACTCCTTAGAAACTTCAGCAGTTTATTACAATCCTTCTGTATTTCTACACATTTTAATTCTAAGCTTCCTTATGACATATATAAGGTTACTCATGATGCTGCTTTGATGTTCTCAGTGGTGCTTTAACATGTTGCTGAAGCTCAACTACTGTTCTGACCCTTTTATGGAGAGAAAAAAAATGGCAGAAATGTTGTTTTGAAGACAAAGGTTGAAATATTTGCTTTTAGCTTTATTTTTAAATTTAATATATAACGTAACTCACCAGTGTGGGGCTAATTGGATGGAAAGCAGCTTGGCATAAAAGGACCAGCAGGTCCTCATGGACACCAGGTTGAACATGGACCAGCAACATGTTCTTGCTATGAAGAAAGCCAGCAGCCTCCTGGGCTGAATTAGGAATGCTGTCAGCAGGTCAGAGGAGGTGATCCTTCCCCTCTGCTCAGCCCTGGTGAGACACAGCCAGCTACTGTGTCCGCTGCTGGGCTTCCTAGTACAAGATAGAACAGATGCACTGAAGTCCATTCAGCAAAACGACATGAAGGTGATTAAGAGATTGGGCCATCTCTCACACAGGACAAGGCTGAAAGAATGGGGACTGTTCAGCCTGGAGAAGAGAAGCATCAGAGGAATCTTATAAATGTATATAAATACCTGACAGGGGAGTGTAAAGAAGACAGTCAAGCTATGTCCAGTAACAGGACCAGAGGAAATAGCCACAAAAATATAGAAATTCCATCTATACATAATTGAAGACTTTTTGTTATAAGGTTGATCAAACATCAGAACTGGTTGCCCAGAGATCTTTTGGGGTCTCCCCACTTGGAGATTTTCAAAAGACATCTGGATATGGCTCTGAGAAACCATCTGAAGCTGATCCTACTGTAAGCACAAAGGAATGCCACAAAGATGATCAGAAAGCTGATCATAGTCTGTCCTATTAACACAGACAGAGACAGAACATCTAGTGGCAGGAAAATGGGGAATGATTTTAAACTGAAAGACAGCAGGTTTAGAACAGCTATTAGGAAAAAATTCTTTACTGTGAGTGTAGAATGGGTTGCCCAGGGAAGATGAGGATGCCCCATCCCTGGAAGCATTCAAGAACAGGTTGGATGGGGTTTTGAGCAGTGTGGCCCCTGGGAACATGTCCCTGCTCACAACAGGGACCTAGATAATCTTCAAGCAACTCAAATCATTCTGTGATTCTATATCCAGAGGTCCATCCTGTGAATCTGCAGTTTATAGCATATTAAGTATAGTACCCACTAACTTACTGACTCTTAGGGATTTGTTGTTTGCAACCAAAAGGTGTGGTGGAGGGGTTGAAGGCAGCAAGACAGAGAAACTAGTTTGCCATTTTTTTCTTGAAAATCCTGAAACTTTAGTTTAAAGAAATTCTTATTATAATGCATTTTTTATAATACTTCATTTTTCTAATTGACAGTACATGTGCCAAGTTCAAATAGCGGAAAACACCACCACCCTACGCAAAGATGTGCATTGCATATGTGAGACCTCACTAAACATTGTCAATTTTATCTTGTGGAACCATCTTCTGTTTTTTGGACATCTTCACCTGGATTTTTCACTGCTTTGAAGTGACTCTAGAATTGCCACTATGAACCAAATATCCAAAGTGCACATTTAGCAAGGACTTGAAAATAGGCACAGGGATAAGAGCAGGACACAATGTAGTGTAATATATAATTCCACTGTGAAATAAAGGATCTAATTTAGCAGAAAGGACATAGTCTGGATTCACTGGTGTAAGTCTGTGTTAACAATATACTTCCTTCAAAAGTCTGGATAATAAAAAATAATAGAATTTTGCTCTGATATATATTCCTGTGTTTCTACCTCCAACTGCATATTCTACTCTTCCTCTCAGCTTCAGCTATTTAAGTTATGGGTTTAGGGTTGAGGGAGAGTGTTATTAGATATTTTTTGTGTGAAAAAGGGCTAGAGAGCAATGAAGCTCTGAAGCAATGAAAAACAGGAGATAAAGCAACACACTTTCTTTGATGAACTTGTTTTATGCGCTCCCACTATAGATGTAATTATAGTGTGTTAGTACAAATTACCTTCATTTCCATGGGAAGTTTTGTGCCAGATGAAAAGAAAGGTAAAAAAATAAATGTCCTCCTGCTACTGAGCAAATGTTTTGCCCAGCTCAGTTCCTTGGGCTTCAGAAACAAAAATAGCTACTGATTTCCTTCTCCACAATAATCTCATATATCTTATTAAACCATCTGTAATTTGCTCCATTCGATCTAGTTTTACAAACATACTACTTTAATAGCACATTAATCATCATGGAAATATATGCTTATGTTATTTCTTCTAGTGGAATATGTCATGACATGGCTTTACCTCAGGGATTTTCATTCTCATTACTTCTATACTTCACCAGTTTTTACACTCTGGATGCTATCATGTTCTGAAAGCCTGTCAGTGACAATGGGAATGAAACATAACTACCAAAGGCTGGATGGGCTGCAGCAAGACCTGTATCATGTCTCCAATGAAATTACCTATTTTGAAATTTTACTTTGCATTTTTGTAAGGTTTCAGCAGTAAGTACTGTATCCTTTTCATCTCTTTAACTTCTCATTCACTACGAGACACCATGGTGATATTTTCATATCTTTATACTGAGACAATGTATTTGCACTGTAAAGGACTATTAACTAAACTTCATAATAATCTTTTCCTAAGCACCATTAACATAATTAACAGGCTGTTAACCAAGGCATTAGACCTTCAGCATCACATAATAAATTGTAAGTCCACAGCTGGTAGGAGACCCTTTCAAGAGAAACACTGTGCAGAAATACAACAGCTAGAACTGTGAAAATCTGTTTGTTCAGTGGTGAAGAACTTCTAGTGCCCATTAAAGAAAAATAAATGTCTGACTTAAATTGCTTCAAAAATGTGCTTAAATAAAATATCATGTGTAGGAGCTGCACTTGCACCAGCTAGAGCTCCATCAAAACTGGTTAATTATTCTCTTAAAGACTGCTTCCTCAAAGGACATAATTTCGCTACAATAGCTATAAATTGGGTCATTAACTACCCTTCAGCAACAATTATTTGATCTTGTGGTGAACTACTCATAGAAATTTTAAATCAGAGAATGAAGATCTTACTGGACATTAGGAAATAGGTAAGGCAAATGCTATCATGTCCACCCATCTTGAGATACTTTGAGTAAATAGTTTGCTAGTATGTAGTATCCTACAGGTCTCCTTAATAATTTTTAAATGAGTGCATTAGCCAACATCTATAATTCTTATGCCAAGTTCTCCATGCAAGTCTTAAGTTTATGAATTTTAATTTTCTTCCCCTTCTTTTTAAAACACTACCACACTTTCATAACAACATTAAAGGAACATAGCTACAGACTCTTTTTCACATACACCAGTGCCTTTTCTTATTTGTCTGGGGAATCAGCTGCTGTTAGACCAAATTAACTCACATGGTGCGACACATTTCACTCAGCCTTTGCCACAAGAGCGGCCACAACAAAAGTTGTTATGTCCTACTTAGGAAATCAGTACAGAACCAAGCAGCACAATGGCACCATTATGGGAACATTAATAAACTGTTGACCACTTAGACCACTTTAGAAAAGTCTAGGGGGTATGTGGCTGCCAAAATGATTGCCACGATGTTGTCACAATGTACTAGAGCAAAACAATCAGTATAGCTTTGTAAATTTGAGATGAGCTTCACTGTCCATTCTGAGTTTTTCAGTAGACCCAGATCCCAACACTTCTGCAAGATATGAAGAAATTATATGTATCCAAAAATACATGATTTGCCTTTACTTTAGCAGTTGTTAAAAAAATCAATTCCTGTGTCAATCCAGAATGAACTGTAAAAAAACATTTTCTGTTCCAGTCTTGAGCAATCTTGCACCTTTGTTGTATGCCTTTCATTTTTTCATCCTGGTTAAGCAGGACAAAGAAAAAAAAAAAACAAGCGAGCTAGAAAAACTACTAGATTTGCTAGGGCTTGTTTTTTTGGTTTTTTGCAGTCACTAAGTGTGCAAGCAACCAAAGGACGAATGAAGAGAACAGCAACAAAATGAAGGTGAAAAGGTAGAAAATGCTACTTTGCTCTTTCAGTTGTTGAACTTTCTAAGGCACTCACACTCTTGGCAACTGAATGCCATCTTTTTGTTAGAAGTGTGGAACGGATCATCTGTTTCTAACCTCAACTCATCTCCTTACCCATGTCCTGCACTATCACTGCTGTTGCCATGGGCTCCTTAAAGCATCCACTTTACCTCCAGAGGCTTTTCACCCTTTCTTCATTGCTTGGTAAGGAATAAAGCTTTAGCTCCAAACCTGCAATTCCCTTTTCAATATCCCTTCTGTAACCATTACAGGCTCTGCAAGTGTGACAGCATCTAGGACAGCTGAGTGAATCCTGATCACAGCCCCCAAACACCATTGCAGCAGCAAACATAACACATCCTTGGACTAAGAACTGCATCCCAGGAAATACATACAGACAAGACAATACTGTAATTTACCTCACATTCATACTCCAGTATTTAAAAAATGACAAGAGAATTACAAATAAAGAGAAAACACAGTAGTCAGCTATCACATCTCAAAGGGAGTTAGAGCACAGCACGGCTCCCAACACACTGCAGAGCAAGGAGCATTGCACGTTACTGGGACTGTGGACTTGCTAACATCTTTAACAAAATCATGCAGATCCTAGCTGCACAGCCTCAGTGATGTTTGAAAACTCATATAAACTTGCATTTTTGTGAGTCAAGCTTTTTTGTTCTTAAAAAGCAAGGAGAGATTTTGATACTTACAGGGAGACAAAGGAGTAAAATTTTCTTCCTCTGTTTCTATATTTCATAGTCTGAAAATCCCAACCATTTATTATACTTTCAGTAATCCTTCTTCGGGATAGAAATGGTGGATATGAAGGAATAAAGTGTGTAAGGGCAGATGATTTTTCTGCTCAAAAAATCTGACCCCAGATACTGAAATCCCAAGAGCCTGGTCCTACTCTCAAGTTTGCTCACAAGAACACTACTCAATCCTACACAAGATACTACAATGAGTTGATCTAAAGCATGTCTCCAGAGACAAAAGGCTGTGGAGCATAAATCCATATGAAGAAGGGAACTCTTAGGAAGAAACTTATGTTTTGTGGAGTTTTTTGAGAATTTCTTCTTCCCTCTATCTTCCTGATATGCAATTGTAAGTGTTAGAATTAATACATGCCCCATTCCATCTCTATGGATAAAAGCCAGATTTTTTAGCCTATATTTTAGTACAACAAAATGAACACACAGTTCTCCAGTATCTGCCTTGTAAATAATCACAAAAGCACTCATTTTTCAGATTTCCATCACAAATATTACTGTCACTTCAGTCCACCCATCTTCCCTGAAGACAAATAATTTGATCTAACAGGGAAAAGAATTTGAACATAAACCAGAGTTCATGCACACAGGGGAAATCACTAAGGAAACCAAATTTATGATCACTGTACTGTGAATAAATAGCTCATCTGATACATGTTATAGAATAAAAAAATATGTCTGCTAGTTTGTTAACACTTATTGCACAAGTAAATACAATATACATTAAAAGATAAATCCTTACCGAGAACAAAATATGATTTGTTGGTAACATTCAGCAAATCTGTCACATTAAAATATTCCTGCACATCTTGACCTATACTAATCTGTCAAAGAGTTCTATAAATTAGTATTTCTTGATCATGATTCTATGGCTAGACCTTCCATTTCACTGATGTTATCTGTGGCTGAGATTGGGATCAGCTTCACAGCAGAAGACTCTCACTGAAAACAATTCCCAGCTGAATGGAGTAATGCACAAAGACAGTGAGAGACTCTAATGATCAAAACCAACACACTGAGCTGCAACTCTGAAGAGGCAGCAGGTCATGTAGGGTCTGATATATGAAGAATAGATGCTGACTGTGTCAAAGAACAGAATCTCTGGGCAGGCCCATCCCTTGGGATGACAGCAGCCGTCACTCTGCTTCCATAGGACTGAGCTAACATGGAGCAGGATGAGTAACTTCCCCACCCCCATGACCACACCGTTCCCTGCTAGCAATTTACTTCTCCCACAGCCCCGAGCTGCTCTTCTTTGGTCTCTTTCCAACAGGAAAGGATAGAAGTGATGTCACCTCCATTTCAAGGGTCAGTCATAGGCCCTTTATTTACTGAGGGGGAGGGCAGGGGGCAAACCCTCTCCTTGTCCCCCCATGCAGGTCCCAAAGCAGACCCTGATAGTGCCACTGATGTGGGACCACAACCTGAACATGCACTGCTGGAGCAATGCCTTGGGCCACTCCAAACTCTCTAAAAAGTCCTGGAGGAAGGGGTTCACTGTGTCCCTGAGTATTCATGCAGTCGTGAAAATTCAGCTTTATCTTAACAGGAAAACCCAACCTATGTAAAAAAAAAAAAATAACTTGCTATCTTTTATGCTTGTACCGTTCAGATATCGAAAGGCAAAACTGCAGAATTCAATTTTCAAATGCTTTACCACAGAGTGACTCAGGGAGCCCAGCTTGGCTTTCTGAACATTTGGGTGTGCACATGGTGGACAACAGTGCAGTGGCTTGTAGTTTGCCACAGGGAAATTTGTGCTGGTATTACTGAAACAGAAAATTCCTAAGTGTGGAGGCAGTGCCGGGATGCCGTTAGAGGAAGCCGGGGGCTCCAACAGACTGGTAAGTGTGGCTGAGGGCATTATCACCCCATCTGTCCACCCCACTTTTCTCTCCAAAGCCATCCTTCCCGCAGCAGAGGCATCAGAGACAAACGTACCTGCTGCTCAGCATGGATCGCGCTCTCGGCTCATCAGTGCTCCAAGCCACAGAGCGGATCACCGCGGCTTCTGGCACCCCGCTCCAGAGTAGCAGCTCCCAGCAGCACGGGGCAGAGGACAGCTGAGAGTGGTAACACCTTGGATCACGGCTGCTCAGTCTGACAGAGCCCATCTGTCAAAACCCAAAGTGAGAAAGAGACAGAGAGTACACAGGAACTGTGGTTGTATTAAGGGGATGCGGAAAGTCATGCTTTCCCAGGAAAAAAATACGTAATTAAGTCAGTTACTGTGCTTGGTATTTGTGCACAGTATCTGTAGCAGCACATTCACTTAAAATTAAAGAAAAGAAAATAAATCTCAGCTGGAGCTCTGCCTGGGTAAGTGCCCAAGCAGAAAGTAGATTTGTATTGTCTGAACGATTCATGTTTGTGAGCAATTAATAAAACAGATTTTTCTGTTGATTCTGCACTTTTCACTGATAATTATGGAACATTTTGGAGGTGAGGGGCTGCCAATCTAATTGAAATAAATTTTCCAGTCTGAACAAACAGGAGGCAAAAATAAACCTGTATCTTGTCAAATTTGTAAGGAGAGAAGAGTGTTTAAAAAAGTATTGTTTCTCATCTATTTTGAGGTTTCTTTTGGTTTTATAATTATGATTTAGAATACTTTAAGGTACACATACTTTGAAGTCACTATGCATTGCCACAATGGACAAGAGAGATCCTTGCACAAAACACAGTTTTGACTGTCAGTGCACATTTTTAAACAATAGTGGTCTGGTATGACATAGACCCTGGCATGCATTACAGCTTTTCTACAAGATTTTTACCTGGGCAATCCACACCACCTCTCAGTGTGTTATCTGTGAGGGTAGGGAGATAAGGAAAGTCAATATAGCCCTTTTTTACCTTGGCAGATGCTGAGTGGAGAAAACATGGAGAGTGGGTGCAGTCTCATGTATGTTTATGTCTACAGTAATAAACTAACCAAAGTCAAGGCACAGGCCAAGTGATGGTCTGCAACTCTCCGTTCAGTTAAGCGGTTACCACAGTCCCTAACGCTGGCTTTGGCTTTGCTGTCTCAAATATCGCCTGGGAAAGGCTCAGGGGTAGCAAGGACAGGGACCTCTGTTCTGGCAGGCTGGGCATGGCAGTCCTGTTTTATGGGCGAAGGGGAGCAGGGTTCCCTCTATCTCGACACACACCATGCAGCACCAACTGGCCTCAAGACTGGAGACCTGTCCCTGGTTGTTTTATTTACTATTATAGACACAGCCTGCAAAACCCTCTGATAAGGGGACATGGCTTCTGGTTACAGACAATGTAACACTGGATTAATGTTAGGAGTTTGTCAGTTTGACCTGCAATCAGATCCACACAGACAGTTTCTTGGCTGAAGTTTTCAGGACGCAAACAATGTTTTGCAAGTACAGACAGAGCCTTTGCAGGGTCTAATTCTGATGATGACCTGAAACCCAACAGCATGACCTCCATCTCTCTAGCAGTATATGTGCTGGTGTGAGGACCTCTGCTCTCAGTGTGCTGCACACTGGTGTGAGTTAGACAAGCCAGAATACCAAGAGGTCCTGCAGAGGTGCAATCCAAACCCACTGGACTGGGAAACACATGGACTGGGAAACCACTTCTCTGCAAACACCCAAGGAAGAGGCTGTTGGAAGAACTTTTGGTGAAAGTTACAGTTGTATAACAAAGCACTCCCCAAAGGGAGGAAGAGGAAAACTGGTTAAAAAAATTCCTGGTGGAAGATTCTGTCCTACTTAAATCAAAGCACTTTTGCAGGAATGTTTCTATCTGTAGATTTTACAAAAATAGTCTACTCATTTCTTTTCGTTATAGCTGAAACATTTCACTTTGAGAAATTCAGAGCATTTTCTTTCACTGCTAGTGATAATGTGTTTTATTGCAGAGTATCTCAGAACTGACAGGCTGGGACTTGCCTGAAGACAGCAACTAACTGTCCATTCCTCTGATTTTTAGGTACAATCAACTTAAATAGAGCATTCCTGGCAGAGCTTTGTCTAATCTAGCCTCATAAAGCTTTTTTTCATGAGTTTCAGCCTGCTTACCAGTCAAAAAGTTATTCCTAATATCTAGCATAAATTTACCTCATCATTTTGAAAATATTCTAGACAAATATATACTACCTGAATATGTGTAGTATAGTAGGATAAATAACATCAAATCAAACTATTTGGTCCTTATTGAAACAAAGCCCCCATGCTATATATATATATATATATATATATGTATGTATATCAAAGAAATCTCTCTATTCCCTAAGCAGTTTTTCAGGATGTTTTTCATAAGCAGAATCACAGTCAGGTGTTCATTTCAATTTGACACTAAGGGATAATCAGAATTTACTTCAGAATGGTCTCTGTCACTTCGAGCCGTGTTTTCCCTTCATGATTAAATGTACAGGACTACCTCAGTGCATCTCTGCAAATGTAAGGAGAGTCCATAGGGTGCTACTTCACCTTTGTTTCAGCTACGGAAAGCTTTGGGTGAGCTCTCAAGTATGGCACAGGCTGAGCAGGGAAGTGAGATAAGGAAGGACCACAAGAAAAGACTGTTACAGAAAATTATTGAAAATTATTGAAAATTATTGCCATACCAAAAGTAGGGGCAGTGAGAACAGCAGGGAACTCTCTGCAAATAGACCTGAATCTTGGCATGGGAATATTTGCTATTTATGTGCTTGCAATATAGGACAAAGCTGCCTTTTTGAGTATCCATTGGGAATGCTACGTTTCCCAAATTAATAAAAATCAGAAGTTAAGTTAAATGACATAATAAATTCCAGACATTGATTTTTATGTTAGAAGTCATCTTTATGCAAAGGATAATGTATCATCCTAAATGTCACTCATTCAGTAATACTATTATAGTGCTATTCCTTGGTGGTGGCCAGGAAAAAGTTGTCCAGGGCATTCATCAACATTGTCACTATGTCATTTTTTGTCTACTATGAAGCTTGACTGTAAGAAATCACCGATATTAGTTGAGAGAAAAACTGGGAGATGGTTGCTACCAGAGCTGGTTCAGCCATATGTGTTCCATTCCTTTCTGCCCTTCTGTTTGTTCAGACACAAGTCACCTCTAACAAGTAAAGGCAAATGGGGAGCTGTGGTATCAGAATACTAGCAAAGGATTTTGTAACTGGCACCTCTAAAAATGCTGAAGGAGCACTGTGTGTATAACCACCAGGTCCCAGAGTTGTGTAAAGACTTTGAAAATGGGGTTTAATAATGTGGAGGGCGCTAAGCTTATGTCCCTTTCTCAGCTCCACCCCAGCTCAACGTAGTCAGGGATGAAGCAGACTCTGAGGGAAGACTGCCATCTACTGAGCCCCAGGCTTTTGCTGGACTGCCCACCCAGACACAGCTCGCTCAGCCTGGAAGCCCCACGTGTTTCCATCTGCAGGCTTCCCTGCCCACCCGAGATGGCTTATCCCCTCTCTGGTCTTCCTTAAATACAATGCGAGCAGTAGGAGTCTATAGAAACACCATCAAGGTACAGAAACAGAAATTGAATTTATCTTGTATTTCCTGTTTTACAAATTAATACCTTGTTTAGATAGCAAGAAAAATAGCAGCTAAGCATACCTTTAGAGGTTGGATTGTTCTGGGGGTGATTAGCTCAAACATGTAAATGTACACATCACTCAGCAGCGCTGCAAAGGAATCATTCTTCTTCATAAAGAGGAAGAAATTGATCTATCCTCGCCTAAGACTAGAAAGCGTTACATCTGCTGAGTAACGTCCCTATTCATCAGAGCAGTAACCTGCTGCCACATTATCTGGGCCACAAGGGTGCTACGGTATTTTTTCACTTCATTATAATAAATTAGCTGCTTTGCTATTAACATGCTTCATATTTAAGAGAGATAGTCACCAGCTCCTAAGGAATCAGAGCCAGTCCATTACATAAACTGTCCCAGAGTTCAATTAATTACTGCAGTGCCCAAGTGTTTAAATGAAACTTCCTCCTTCAGATATGCCCCATCAACACAGAGTGGAATCAATAAGGCTCATTTCAAGCAATTTACCCACCATCGTCTATATTCCAGGCAGCACTTGCATTCATCTGGATACTATCAGTTTATCGTATGTCTCTGACGTTTTTTTCTGTCAAACCTTCCTGTTCCATGCTCATACAGATGAATGAACGTTGTCAAAACAATTTCAATCTGTTTTATCTTTGAAAGAATTTCAGAGCTGCGGATGGGAGGTGGAAGTGATTATCTAGGTCTATGAGGGCCATGGAACAAGGACAGCATCCTTTCTGATTGTCACAGACATAGTTTAGTTACTGCTCAGCCTTCAGCCAGATCACCCTGAATAAGAGAAAATGACAATTTACTGTATCATCCCAACAGCCTTTATGGTCCTTTGCTCAGCCAAGGCAACTGTCTCCTGAGATTCCTTTTGCCACCTGAATGATATAGGAAAAAAAACATATTCCTTTTTGCCTCACTATCTCAAAAAACAGCGAGGAATTTGGGAAACGCAGTTGTAATTTCAGTTTGTTACTGTTTAGTTACTTCAGCGCGTTCCTTTATTCAGCAATTGCAAAATATGCAGGAGATGAGGCAGCTGAAATCATCTTTATCAGCAGTTTTAATCTGAAGTAAGAGGGCATTAGGCAATAAAAGAGACAAACTGAAGTTTCTTAGCAGTCTGCTTGACTCACAGAGATCAGACTGAAGGAGACATCTGTTCCCAAGTGACTATTTAAGAATTAACCTTTAAAGAGGGCATTTGCTAGATTGAAAAGAAATGAGAATTCATTACTTCTAAAGATGTGGCCCAGACTTGTTCCTATTCTCCTGGCGAGGCATCACTCCCTTAAAGAGGCTTCCTTTGACTTTCAGACGATTAGCTATCATTCAGTAATACCAATACGCTCAAATACACATTTACTAACAAGAGCTGTCTCCTGCCTCCAATCCAGGCATCACAGGCTGTCCTACAGACTTAATACAATTGCAGCTGAGCAAAAAGCTCATTTGAATTTCAAAAGCACGTGGCTACAACAAGGAAGAAACAATTTCAGGTTTCCAGGAATTTCTGGACAAGAAGCAAGATACAGCTCCATAATTATAGTATAGCAATATGCAAAATATGCAACTAACTGAGTATTTTAAATGATGATTGCAACTCAAACTGATGATGTGGATCATATACAGCTTGATTGTCAAGACTTGTATCAGTAAGATGGAGCGGAGCAGGCAAGAAGAGAGCTGCTCCTGTCTGTAATATTGTTTCAGTGCCACAGAGACACTGCCAAGAGGGTCTCTTTCCATTGCATTAATGTATGCATCCAATTACAGAGAGGCTTTTTGTTTGCTTTTTCCAGCTGTAGAATGCAATGCAATACATCTGCTCACACTGGTGTGTTCATGTCTAGTGCAGAGGATAAAGGTTTTTTGGGAAGAGACCCCAAATTCAGCTAGAAGAAAATACTGCCTTCATATCTCAAGTAAGCATCTACATTGTACAGTTAAGATATTTTTCTTCCCGTCAAATTTCAAATGAGAAACTCTACAGCCTTATTTTGTGCTGCTTTTCATGCCTTCCGTTTGCTGTGAAAATAGATTTTTATTTCTTGAACTTGTACACAAACCCCAGCATGCAAAGGGTTGAATATTGATTTGGATCAGAATGCACTTAGTAGTAGACCCTGGTCTTTCAAAGAGACCAATGAAAAAACATCCTTGCACTTGTGGCAAAAACAGAAACCTCTTTTAGAGAGAGATTAGCTAAATCTTCTGCTCTTTTGTTTTAGAGAACTATCTCTTTTTGGACTAGGAAACAAAAGTGAATAAATGCATTTCTAGGACATTGACTTCCTTGCAGTTTTGTTTAGAAGAGAGCAGTGCACCTAGTTTGTGAGATTATCCTTGTCCTGTAACAATGAGATGTTTTCTAGCAAAATTCTTCACCCCACAAAAGGTGTACTTGATTGAGAGATTTGGTGTTAAGAAACCTTTCAGTTCCTGTGTCACAGCTACGGGCAAGGGAGGCAAGGAAACCTCCTCACTTTCTTATCTAGAACTTGCTCCAATGACAAAAAGCTAAAAGTGAATTAAAAAGAAACAAAGGGAAAGTCCACCCTGTGGGTTGCTGAATGCCCTTCCCTCCACTAGGCACCTGGGAAGATAAGAATTCTCAGTAGCTCATACTTTTCTTGATTTTTCTACAGTTCATGTGTGGAACATTTTAAAAAAGAACATGCCTTTTGCATGCTATTTGTATCAGCCCAACACCTTTCCCAAGAATGAGATTCACTCTGAAAAAACAATCACAAAACACCCACTGTTCAGCAGTCCCTAGACACAGCAGGGTGGACTGAGAACAGCATGTCAGATTTAATTTTAAATATGCCTGATTTTCATTTCACATATCATATTTTCTTGTTTATTTTTATAGGATTCTTTTGACTTGTCTTGTGGAAGTGCCCTGATTTTTAATTTCTTTAATTCTCATTAGGGTATATGAGAGTTGATACAATCACATCATAATGTAAAGCATTTGCAAATAAATAGGTATTTATGGACTTCAAAAAATTGAATTATGTAAATGGATTTCAATAAATTGTGAGATGCATTACTCTCCACACCGTATTGTGTGCATATTCTTTAAAAAAAATCTTTTCAACTGATTTTATGAGCTTGATAGAGCATAACACTTCCACTGGGACCATCATAGTTTAATTACATGGCACCAATATGTACTCCAAGTATTTCTAAAATGGGTAGAATTTGCAATGGAAATGCATATCAAAATAGCTACATGACCTGTTCAATAGCCAGTTTTCAGAGCTATGTAGTAATCTCATCCAGAAAACATCAAAATGTCCTAAAAAAAATCCCAAGGAAACAAACAAACAAACAAACCATCATTTGTACACATTATGCTGAAAGACCAGCATCCAGCACATGCAGGGCCAAACCTCATCAGCCCACAGTCCTCATTACTCTAAAGGGACTGGGCTGCCTGCAGTCTACATTGCATCAAGTCCCATAGGAAGATCATTCGCTATTTTACAAGGCAAGATTAATTTCAACCAGTAGAAATGTGGATTTAAAAAAAAAAAGGACATTTTAGAAAGGAGCATATACTGATTTTAACAGCAATGCCAAGATAGAATGAATTTGGGAAACATTCTGAATAGAGCATACATTTTAAATTAGAAAAGCAGTAAAATCAAGACTACTATAAAATATATACTATACATGCTATAAATATGTGCACAGTGCTCATACCCTTCAAAAGACAGAGCCACCAGTATTTTTTAAACCAGATCAGGTGCCTAACTTCTTCCTTAAAATGGTTCCATTTTCAGAAGAGGTCTGAACACTGTTTTACCAGCTTCAGCAAAGAAGCTGAGAATAGGCAAAGTAACCTTTTACTCTGGAAAATGCAAGCCATTATACACCTCCTCTAAAAATTCAATTATATAAAAAAAGATCTTAGCTAATCAAACTCACACAGGAAGTCTGTGCAGGGTGACTCATGCCTTCCTCTGCATTGTGCTGGCAGAAAACGGAGCTGGTGGAGGCAGTGCCTTCCCTGTCTGAGTGCAATGCACTCATCTGGCAGCTGCAGTGGACTCCAGCCACCCCAATTTCTGGCAGGGGAACAGACAGGGTGTGCCAGGATCGTGCTTTATAGAAGCAGAGGAAGTACTGCATCAAGAAGTGGTTATGATTTTCTACAGGGCATAGATTCTGTTATCTGCACCTCCTCTCTTGGTACCCACTTGATTCTTTCTCCTGCCAGAAATTGAATGCCTCATACGGCCATGCTCATTTTGATGCAGGTTCTAAAAGGCATACATTAGACTTTTATATATAATAGATAAAACAAGATTTTAATAATCAGATTATGGTTGCTGTGATAACATGGTCCTCGATTATACAACTGTATATAAAATACCTAATGCTTCAAGAGTAACATTTTTCAACATCAAATTAAACATGCTAAAAATACAGTATACTTCCTGCAACTTCTCTCTATATGTCAGAAGAGTAATGCTGTATTTATAGCAAAGATGATACTTCTATTAAATCTTTCAATCAGCTAGGGACTGAGATAATTGGCAAAATTCTTTTCACTACTATTTAGTCATCTGGCTTTAAACCACAGTTAAACTTTACAAGTGTTTCTCTTCCATCCTACTTTTATTTGATGTTATTATAGCTGTCAATCTTGAACAGGAAGATGCACAGAGAATTAAAAAAGTTTGTGTTGGTCTGATCAGTCAGAACTTTGCCATGGTGGTAAGTATAAGGAATGGAGGAAGGCATCTAAGAAAGAAAACATTACAGTTGTGACAGATAAATGATGAGTTATCTGTTAAATTTCACCACAGCAGGTTACTGACCTTCCATTATCCTCACTGCACTGTTTCCCATCTACTAATCCACAGAACAAAATACGTGCCCATAGCACAGGTACTCAGTGTAGGGTCACCTGTCTATACACAAGAGTTTACCTGGAGATGCAGGACTATGCAAGGACATTACCTGGAGATGAAGCACATTTTGCCTCTGCTAGCTGTTCTCAGGAGCAGTGGCTGACAAAGGGGTAATGTAGAATGTTTAAACTTGTGGTATGGGGTCTACCAGAATTTTTTGTCTCTCATGCCATGTTTAAGGCGGAATTCATAGCAGTGTCAAGGTCTGTTTCTTGGTAAATACCTTGCAGGATAAAGGGTTTGGGTAGACTTTTATGACTGTAAAACAAAAAAGGTACAAAAATGGGTGCATAATTTTTCACTGATTACTATTCTGGGCTATTGAACCTCCTGAAATGCAGCTGCTTGATCAGCTGATTTTAGTCTAAACACTTCTGGAATTAACATGGGGAAGCATTTTACATTTTCACATAGTGATTATAAGAGAAAATGTTGACCTTTTTCCTCCAAAATGAAATGCAGAATGGCTTCCATCTCACCTGGTTTTAGCCATCTCAAATTTAGGCATTTACTTTACTTAAGGTATATATCCACCATATAACCAAGGGAAAAAACTGAAGAACCTCCAGAGAAAGATTCTCCCAACTTAAAATAATTGGCAAAGATGACTAGTGCAGAGTGAGCTGATTTTCCCTATTAGGAGTGCAAGTATGAAGCAGGAAGATTTATATGCTGTTTAAGTATTTTCATAAGGTACAAATCTTCACCAAAAAAACTATTAAGAGAGACCAGCTGGAAACATTCCCACTTAATATTTTAACATGGATTTTCCCAAGAGGAAATGTTTCACCATCTCTTCAGAAATTTGAAAACTGTTTGTTTCAAAGGAAACACAAGAAGCAAAAAATGTGATTTTGAGATGTATTCCAAATACAATTGTTAAGCAACAGGATAAAAAGCTTGACTTCACACACACAGAGGAATGCAGAGGCACAAAAGTACGAGGGGGAGTTCATATTACACTCTGCCTCACCTCATTGCAGCCTCATCCCTGCCCCATCCCAGCCATCAGCCCATCAAAGGTCCATCTCCACACCCATGAAGGAGTACAGGGGCTCAATAACCCATTCATAGAAATAACACCTGCTCAGCTCCCCCAGGACTGCTCCAGAAGCACCTCAGCATCATGTGTTGGGGATACCCAGCACCATGAGGCAATGGGAGCTGCTCTGCAGGTCACCTATCACGAAGAGGGGGCCACTGTCTAGGGACATGGGACAGACTGTGGGATGAAGAGGAAAAACATTTCAGGATTGCATAGGACTGATTATGGGATATTTAGGGCAGTAACCAGAGGTGGAGAAAGTGAAGGAGCAAGGTGATTTAGGGAGGAAGATGCATAGAAAGATAGAAGAGTAAGGGAATTAAAAGGATTGGCCATATATATGAACATATACGGTCAGTGTGCTTGTCTGGCTGTGCCCTGAACCTGATTAGTGAATCTGTCCTGTCCTCTGACTAAACATCTCTCCAATTCTTTTCCTGGATAAAAGACTCTCTGGCTGGGTGTGTATTGGTGCGTGTGTGTCTCTGGGAGTAGGGTGGAAGGGAGGGGAGACTGGTAATCCAGAGCAGGGCCTGCATGAACTGTGTGACTAAGTCAAATTAAGCAGGGAAGCACAGTGTGTGTGTGTTGTGTGCGTGTGTCAGTGCAGGTGTATGTGTAAAAGGGTTTGCACCAGCAGCTGGAATGAAGTTGCAGCCTTGGGGGCTCATATGTCCAAGTTCCAGAAACAGGGGACACTGGGACCCAGGGGCAGCTACTTGCTATAAGAGCCTAGCTGCTGGAGAGATCCACAGTACCCACCAGCAGACCTCCATTCTTCTCAGACAGGGAAGAGGGATGAGGAAATAGAATTAATATTTTCAATTTTGTTCAAGCAAGATATTTCAACCGACTCAAACAAACCATGGATTTTTGATTTAACGAATATCTTCACACTGTTTTAAATTGGTTTTTCCTCCTGTTTTGAAGCACAGTATTCCCTAGGATACCAAAGTTATGCTTCTATTTATTGCCTTTGGAAAAACTTACTGGTACAGATTCTAAAAGTATTCACATGAAGAGCAGAAAATGTCTGAATGCCTTTCTGAAACTACAGGTTTGGAGAGTTATTCAAAAATCATGCTGGGGAATTTTTATGGTCTCAGTAATGCAATAGGACAGGTTAAACGATCATGATGTTCCCTTCTGGACTTAAAATTTATTAAGTACCTCTCATTTTTCCTATTGATAGGTTCAGTGATACTTTTCAACTGTACAGCTCTCTGTGGATATTTTATGGTAGCTGCATATAATTAGTTCCATCTTAGAACACGAAAAACTTGGATTCAGAAGAGTTAAGTGACACAGTCATCATGCAAGAGTGCACTAGAACCCACATTACACCTTAGATTTATTGAGTGATCATTCACGTGCAATCTATCAGCATTCCAGTTTCTCACTAGTTAGTAAAGTCCAGTGATCCTGCTTCTTCCCTTCAATAAAATAATAGCAATATCACCCTCTTATTATTAGTAACCTATAAATTGCTGTCAAAGTTGATTTCAGCTCATGTAGAACTTCGTCAGCTATTTCTAAGCAAGCTACTACTATGGGTAACATTAGCTGCATAGATGCACTAACGTGGAGCTAATTGCAAAATAATCACCTTAGCATTTAAAAAACCTGTTTTGCACCTTCTGCTGCTGTATCTGGTACAAAGGCATGAAACCTGCACCAGCGTGGTTAGTTTGAAGCTAGCAGAGGCTTTCAAAGTGTATTACAGCTGTAACTACACACAGTTACAGTGCAGAGGTACCCAAAGTGCAGCTGTGATCCACTGCAGGGTTTTTTTTATTTCATGTGCACCTGTGTACTGGGAAGTTCATGGATTCTTCAGGAGATGCAATTATAACTTGCATATGCACCAATCTTATCTTTGATTGTCATTCTGGGTAAAAGTATTTACATTTTAAATGATGCATACTCATGCAATTTTTAATATGCATAACAAATAATTGTGACAATACTCTTCCTAATAAATGGTAATGAGCAAAAACTTAGAATTTGAAGTTTGAGATATAAAGTAAATTGGATTTTAATAATTAAATTGTTAAAAAATTGAAGAACTCTTTTTACAGCACATTTAAAAAATGTATTTCATGTGTAAACTCTCAGAAGCAGCTTAAAAACACACGGAATGGAAATGCCCTGAGGTAGCTCAAGTTTCTTCTCTCTAGCTGAATTCAAGGGCTGATTAGAATGACCTGTTTTCCACAGCAGCTTTACCCCTTCTCCATTTTACTCCATATCTACAGAAGTTTTATGGAGAGGTGATAGGATAATGTACATGGAATTGATAGCACTACCCAGGTGACAGTGAGTACTATGAGCAGTTTTTTCCATCAGTTCTCCCAGCAGCAATCCTTAAGCAGTGCCTGAGCAAAGATGCAGAAGCTAAAAGAACTGAGAAAATACACCAAAGAAGTTGCCTCCTTCATAGCAATACCAAATGCAAAGGACATCTGTCCCCAGAAAATGCATTCATCGCACACTGAGCACTGGACTGTGTGACAAGCAACAGCTGTAAAAATGTCTTTCCATCCTCCAGGTAGAAGATTGCACATCTCTGCCTTGTACATAAACCTGGTGTGCTTCACAGCCTGCCTCAGTCCTACCAGGCATATTAAATCCTGCTAAGTGCCAGACAGCAAACCTGTCTACCCACCTTTCTAACCCCACACAGCCCTTTACTCTTGTTAGGTGTTTCTTTATTTCATATCAGTTGAGCCTTTTGAGCCTCAGATGAGCCTTTTGAGCAGAAATGAGTGTCACCCAACTGGGAACTTGTATGTAGATGAACAGGCACTTGCCTTCTATCTCAATCCCCCAGAGAACCAAAAGGGTTAGAGGTGGTTAGAGATGTTATTAACTTTACATAAGTTTCTAATGACCACTTCATGCCAAATAATCTATCCATAATAGCATTTACTATATCCCTTCTCAGGTGTCTCTTTTCCAAGGTCAAAAATGCTAGGTTACTTATATAGAAATCACTCTCTACCTCTGTTTTTGTTGTTTTGGTTTTGAGGTTGGGGGTTTTTTTTTTTGGGGGGGG
>VWZF01002914.1:1398361-1501637 GCA_013396755.1 Sclerurus mexicanus
GTAAATTAGACCAAAGAATTGCATCGAAGTGATTCAGAGGAAGCAGGGAGAGGAATGGCAAAAAGGATTTTGGCAAGTGCTGAAGGCTTGGAAAGACATACAGCACACCCATCTGACAGAATTAGCACATGTATCTTAGCATGGGAACTTCAGTTGCCTTTTGTGGCCAGGAGCTTTTGCCAGTTGTCTCCTCCTTTACCCACAGGGGGGAAAAAAATCTTCAGTATTAACATATTTGTTGAATGAGGCACATAATTCTGTCTTTCACTGCACTCAATTTCTCATAAGGCACATAAGCTATTCTCAGAGTTCCCAGCTGAATGCAGCTCTGAGCTTATGGAAAGGATTACAGAATTTTATTTGAATACAAACTAGTAGTTGCATTTTGTGCCTGGTACGATTACTGAAATCACAGTGTGTTCCTTTTTATGTATGGAGTAGATTTATACCAGCGTACACAGTAGAGGCTTTCTCTGCCATTGGCAGAGAAGAATATCATCTGGAGCATCTCCTAAGGCCACACAGTTGAAGTACACCTGTTATTACATGTTATAGTCTTCCTCCACTGCCATAAAACACAAGGTCTACATTATCACATGTGCTTAAACTAATGATAGATGAGTCTTATTCCAAATTACTGTTGTGGAAGCCAAGCCCTAGGCACCAATTCATTTTCATGCAAGTATGCCAAAATGAGATTATATCCTTGAGCCAAACTGTGATAAAAAGATCCTTAAAAACACTAATAATTCTGACTTAATCAATGATTATTGCTCTTTTGAAATGGAGTTTAAAATTTGTGCAGTGGCTTTACTTTTTAACTTTTTTTTTTTTAAAATCAAGCATAGTTTTTGCCAGTATGGAAAATCTGTCACATTGCACTAGCACTTCAGGTGCATAAGTACCGTTTAAAAATTGGGCAAGTGTAGCTTTAACATGGGAATGGGAACTAATTGTTCTTTTGCTGTAATATCTGGGGAAGCTGAAGGCAATTCACATTTCTGTGTGTCACCATAATAGTTTCCACTGAGCTTATCATCCTTCTCCTGTTCTCTTTCCCAAGGTTATATAAAATCCCAAAGTGTGACACCAGCCCAGCAGAATTCAAGTGAAGATAGTACTGAACGATGAGATTCATGGAAGAATCATTTATTTCAGAAATTATAGTTTGGTAGGGTGGACTTAACAGGACATTCCACAGGAAGATACTTCTATAGAAACTTCTCTCTTTCTCTTCTTGTGCCTTTTAATTAAGTCTGAAGCCTTGCATGGCTCCAATTAATGTACACAAAACAAGTAAGCAGGCAGTTACAAATACAATGGAGGGAAAGAAAGGGCGTCATACTTTTCTAAACAAAGATGTGACAGATTTACCAGATGGAGAAGAAAATAGAGAAAGCAGAAAGAAGGATTACAACCCAACAGTATTCCCAATTTTACATTCTTCTTCTCTTCTACTTTCATTCTGCTAGCACATGGGATGGATGCCAGAGATGTATCAAACTGTCCAAGTATAATTTAAGTAGTCAGGGAACAGATGTTCACAACAGTTTCTGGTCAGTGCAGGGATTTTATTACCTGCCCACAAGCTTCTACCCACTGTGAAAACTGTATTTCTTGAAGATGCATGATATCAATTTATATCAAATTACATGTATTCTGTAAGTTTGAATGACCCTAATCAACTAGCAATGTAATACGATGTCTCCTCACTTCCTTTTATCCTCCATTTCTCCAGGACTGGGTGGAAGTTACTTACACCAACCAATATTATAAAGAGAATTTCAAATGCTCAAATACTTTAGGAATTTGACTTTGAATGTTAGTGACTTCCTACAGTGTGAACAGGTGGGAGAATGCTGGAAACTGAAGGTGAGCAACAGTTCTCCTTCCCTTCTCCCTTGTACATCCAGCAAAGGTCACTACTCTAATCCACCTCTTATACTTTCAAAAGAAGAAGACTGTGCCAGCTCCAGAAATCTAACAAAACTTTTTCCTTTTCATAATTCTTCACAAAAAGTAAGAAAAATGGACATTTTTCTAAGCTGATCATCAAGGTATATTGATTCTTTTCATTTAAGTAGGAAAGGTAGCCAAGCATACTGATGGCATTGAACATACCAGCATTTATAAACAGAACCCAATGTATTGACATGACTGGAACTGGTCATATAAGGAAAAGTGACTGGAAAAATGCCAGTCAATGAACCAAATGTATGACTTCAGCAGCATAAAACATTTACTGTGCATTAGGGTTAAACTTAAAAAGCAACAGCTGTAGCCTACATGCACATACTTTTGCTAGCTTTACATAGGCTAGCACCAAAGGAATAGTTATCTTTGTATCTGAAGTTTTTCCCAGCTTTCCTGCAGCCCATGCTGAGAAAGTGCTATCATGGCAGCACTGACAGCAGAATCCAAGAAAGGCAATTTTAAGCTCTCTATGGTTTCTCTAAACATGCCACAGTATAGCTGTAGCCTTGTACTTCGCTGCAGAAGGAAAAATTCTAGTCTGCACCATCATATCATTGATATGTTTGGGGGATATATTTGACTTACTTGCTTTAAACAGTTTCTTTAAAAAGAAAAATGTTTTTGGACTAGATTTAGCAGAACTTCTGATATAAGAAAAGATTTCACATTTCCTTCAGTAAGAAAAGGCTCAAGACACTGTATGCTGTGATGCATGAAAGAATCACAGCACAGGGAGACCTCAGAGGTAGCAGAAAGAAATTTCCTAAGACCAAAGAGGGCTCAGCATTTTTTTCTAAGCTAGCATTACGATGTTAGCTGCAGTGAAGCTTAGAAGCAAGAACTCATTGGCTGTAACACAGTATTCATTGTAAGAACTGCACATAAAACTGTTATTTGTTGTCATTTTAACTTTCAGTCTGAGACCCCTATTTGCTTATATAAGTGAAGTTCCATTTAAATAAAACAAAATATTACTGATTTTGAAGAGTTCCGGTTTTTTTTTTGGAGTGCTAACTTGGAACCATTCTGAGTATATTGACCTCACAATTTTGACCTGGTTTGCAGCACCATCTCAGTCAAGAAAATACAGATAAATTAAGACTAATGATCATCTGTTGTGTCTTAGGAACAGTACTCCTCAATTCAGTGCCCCCACCAAGATTCTCCCAAGCCGTTCACTCCCTCCCTCCCCCTTCATCTTTCCCTTCTCTCTCTAGGGATGGAGTTGAAAATTGGAGACACAAAATGGTGAAAATCACAGGTTGAGATAAGAACAATTTACTGGAAGCAGCAATGAGATAAGAAAACAAAGAGTAAAAGCAACAGCAACAATATTAATAACACAATGTATAAGACAAAGAAACAATTTACATATAAAGTAAAGCAATACTGGACCTTTTCACCCACTATACTTTCTCTCGTGATCAGACACTACTGCCCCTCACAAGTGACACAAGACTGTATCAATTAACATTAGGGTCTGGTCACAGCCCCTTCCCACCTACTGTGAAAAAGTGACCCTGTCCTGGCCAAATCTAGGACACCTACCTAGGCAAGTAACACTTCTCTGTAGAGTAGCTAGGAACACTTATTGCAGTAGAGGTGAAAAGATTTAATTCCTTCTTTCACTTCTCTTTAGTATTCCACTGTATGAATGAAAAAAGAAAAAAAAAAAGAAAAAGGATGCAAATTAGATAACTTTGCAATTTTTATATGTCCTTCTCGGTAGCAGGAAAAAAATGTGTGCTTGTTCCTTAAATACTTATCAAATTGCATACAAGTGGAAGATCTTTTTTTAAGTCTGCTGTTTTGAACAGAAGGACAGTATAATGCTGCTTTATGTCATTAGGTCCATGTTCATTCATGTCTAGGAGATCCCTTAAAATAGTCCAGAAACAAGTGGTCTGGTTGGATCTCCAAGCACTGTCAGATCATACTAGACCTCTGTGAGGAAACAAAGTAATCACAGTAAATAAAGCTTTCACTATTTTTCCCCTGTCATAACAGCAACAATGAGAAACTATTGTTTCTTTGCTCTAAACCAAAGTTCCTGAAGTGACTTAGAAATACAAAAGAAGGAAGCACTAGGTAGGCTTTTTCTGTTCTGAACAACAAAAAAAAAAACAAAAAACAACCACACAAACAACAAAAAAACCCCACAAAAGTCTTCAAATACGCTGCCTAGGTAGTTAAGAATAAAAAAAAAAATCCAAGAGAGAAACAAAACACTAAGCAGGATCCTTCTTTCCCTGCTTAAAATGCACTAACACTCAGATGTTGTGTAAATGGTTCCACACCATCTGGCAGCTACGAAGGGAAAACAAAACATCATTTGCAGGTTACTGTACATCTCGCATTTTGAATAATGTACCACAGTGTACTAATTGTCATAACATGCAGCACAATATACAAAAAATTTAAATTGCAGTATGTTCCCTCTCATTCATATTTATGCTACATAGTTCAGGAATGCACTTATACTGTGTGCTATCACTATTCCTTGTTGCCTGGCTGTGTAGATTGTATGTGATATATGAGAGACTAGATTATATAGAAATGACATGCTTTCCACAAAACAGCCCTGCACAGCTAGAAGTGTACCATGGATGATAATCACAGCAACTCCTTCCACCATGCCAATAAAGGGAGCCTGTCACACCCTCATAGCCTGTCACCACCACAGAGTTTGTCACCACCTCATAGCTCCAGCCCTCTCACAGACTGCAGCCTATCCTGCAACCATTCCCACTGGATTCTGCAGAACTGCGCAGACATCAACAGACCCAGCTCCCTCAGCACTTGGCCAAAACCCAGGTCTAATGAGAATCAACAGCTTAGTTTAGGATGTGCCATTCCCTCCCTGAGACAATCCTTCATCCTTTCATTGCTTTAGTGATGCTGAACATAGCCCCAGCATACCTGCACCTATGTTGTGCCCCATTCAGAAATGGGGAGATACATTTCTCTGTTTGCCTTGCCTTATTACGATGGTCACTGGAAGCACCACTTCTGAGGGAACAAGCCAGAAAGGAAGGACCACAGACTTCTTAGTAGCTCATGCACGGTCTTGTGTTTGCAGCTCCCTTGGTCCTTATTTTCAAAGCCTCAGTTTCTTTGCAAATACATGCCTGTCCTTTTGGGAGTTTCACCAGCAGAAATTTAGACATGGCAAGCAAGTGGCATTGCTCGTGGTCTAGAAATGGTGACAAGCAGGACCTTTCCAGGCCTTGGTTCGGTCATAGTCTTAGGAACTAGATGGTAGCAAATTATTCATCACAACCTCTTTCAGCAGCTCTTGCATTTTTATAAATAACAGTCTCCACCTGATGTAGCTGAATGGGGGAGAAAGTCATGAAGATTTCTGTCTTCCTGGTTGACATCCATTAGGCCTCCTTTGCCTAAGGAAGGCATCATTAAAACTTACACAGCCAGACAAGCTAGCATGTGTCATCCAGTCTGGAATAGCTTTCCATACATATCCTCTCAGCCTACACCAAAGCAATTAGCTATTTTAACCTTCTTTCTCTGAAAGTTTACATTATGGAAATGTCTTGCTCTATCAGTTGGAGAAATGCAAACAGTATCTTCTTCCCCACCAGACTCTCATGCCTTCTGTTATAACAGTTTTCTCTCATCTTTCACTCCTCTATCAAATGCAAACTTCATGCCTACTCCCTCTCTTTCCTCATCCACTATCCACCCTATGCTCCCTCCTTCGGTTCAGTAGGGTTTTTCCTTCATTATTTGTGCATGCTATCAGGCAGGCTCAGTCACACAGTGAAGCTGGCATCTTACAAGGTCTTGCCTCTGCCTTCTGTACATCTTCATTACATTGAGAAATAAATTATCTTGTTAGTTACATTATTACATTTTAAGTTGACAAGTAAATCTTATTATAAAAGTATAATGATACAATAATATATTTTATTCATGCATTTAGCCCTCTCTTTCTGACACTTAATTATATCTACTGCTGCATGGTGATCTGAAACATTAATTTGAAAAATCAACTAAAATCCTCCATAATAGACTGATTTCCTGCCCTGCTCTTAAGGTTCTAGCTTACCATATACTGAAATTACTTTAAACATGTCCAGTGAACCTTAGAAGAGCTTGATGGGAAAGAAAAAAAAAAAAAAAAAGGAAAAAAAAGAAAGAAGGATGGTAAAGGAAGTATTTCATTAAGAACTGCAGAGAGAATCAAATCTGAACCTGTGTATAGATGAAGCTTTTCAAGAAGAGAAGTGGGATCTTCCCTACCATGAACAACATAACACCCACACATCTTTGCACAGGAGGGAAGGGAGGGAGGGAGGGAGGAAGGGAGAAAGGAAGGAAAAATATGTAAAAAAACACCTCTGAAATTGAGAAAAAAAGAATTATAGTTCCCAAACTACCTATAAATTGTGCTTATAACACTGAGATGATCTCCAAGCAAATAATTTGCTCCCATGCTGAAAACCTGCCTCACCCGGCATGCTTTCAGTAAGGAGCCCAGAGACAATAGAAGAGGGACATTTTAATTTTCATAATGTGAACAAAACAAAGCAAATATCTTATAAACATGAAAGACGTACACCCTCCTTAACTAAGAAAGTTCAGATTTTCCCATCTAGTGTCAAGGAAAGTGGCAGAAAAAAGGCTGAGCCTCAAACTGTGGTGATAAATAAGCCTAAGAACATTCCAGTAGAGTTGCTGCCCAAAAAGAAGAGAGCTTAAGGAGCCTTGGCACTCAGCTTTTGCTGAACATCAGGTGGAGGTAAATTACTAACTCTCCTGCACTCCTTCAAAAATTCTTCTGAAAACTATATTCACTTCATCACCTCAGTAAAATTTTGTCTTCTGCTTGCATATCACATATCCCATCAAACTTGGGACTCGCCACTTTAAACAGAAGACTTACTATCAGTAAACATGTCTTTTCTAGCCTCATTCCAGCATGATTGTATTCATCAGTAATAAACTCTGAGTATAAATCATTTTTACTGCTGTACTTCTCTGTGTGTCAGAAATTCATGTACAGATTTGGTACAAGAAGTCCAACTTCCTCTGAAAGTTTAGGAGGCAAACTCTGCAATGACAGAACATTGCAAGTTATAGGTTACTATAAAAAACATTCCAGTGACAAAATATACCTATTTGCTATTCAGAGAGAGTATCAAGACACCAATTCATGCTACAGTTTTCAGAACTGAACCTCTATAGCTGGGACAAAATATTTTTAAAGAATCAGATCTCACTAAGACATTAAAGCAAGTGACCAGGTTTTAATATGAAGTCAGTTCACAAGTAGTTTACTAGGAGATAAGCATTTTCTCAAAGACCAAGTCTAATTGTGATCAATTTTACTGAAAATTTAAAAATTAGCTGTTCAACTCTTTTAAAGGTCTGTTCCTTAAGGATATTTCAACAAAATTCTGGAAAAGATGATATGAAGAGAAAAGCAGTCCAAATTCATTACTTGACCCATATATTTGTACTGCTTAACCATAAGCTTTTGTGCAAGTTTACCATATGGTACTTAAGCCATCTGCAGAAGACATACTTGAAGTCACAACTGCTTCCTTCAGTATGTAATATTTAGACAAAATGTATAAAAGTGATGGTGCAGTGCTATAAACGGCTTAGGTTCCCTGTAAGGGTCTAGCTCAGAGTCTCTCTGAAAATCAGCCATCTGCTGGCTGGCAATAGGTGTAAATTAATCATATCATATCAAAATAAATAATTTCTTCTTAATACAATCCTCCTCCACTAATTTTCCAGTAGACAGTAATAGTTTCTTCTTTAATGCTGTTTTATAAGAAGTGTCTTCAATTAAGCAGTACAAGACCCCTTCTGAACTTTTTATTTCAACTTGAGAAAAATAACTAGTTCGGTTCATGGTAGTCAAACTATTAACTTAGACAGTTATTCATGACCAATTAGTTACAATGCTGTTCTGAAAGTAGTCCTTAAAAACATGTATATAAATAGACCCTGAATTCTACCAGTAATAAGCAGAAAGAATTTTATACAGTAATCATTATTCTATTTTTAGAGAATTATGCAAAACATTTGGTTTTTAAATTGACAGGTCTGAAAAACATATGTATGAAAAACACATTTTTGTTTAGTAAACAAGAACAAGTTTCAAGAGTAATGCAACAACTCAGAAATATACTATATTATCCTCATTAATTGGCAAAATCAATACCTTACTGCATGACCTACAGTATCTGTTCCTGGATGAACAACAAATTGAGTCTACTTGGGAAGTGGTGAATAGCACCCTAAACTTTCCTAGAACTCCATTTGTCATGTATGATTTACCACTATTTTCTCATTTCATGATGCAAGTGTCACTTGTTGGTTTCATCTTCATGTAGAAAGCAAATTATTTTGATGAAGGTCAACTGTATGAGTTGGGAAAAAAAGGCAGACTGGTCATGATAGTTCACTTAAATGGAAAACCATTCTCTATGAATGCCATTAACAGTATCCTTCCTGATGGCAGAGTATCTTAATGCAGTGACCCAAGAAAGGAAATGCTCTTAATCCCTGAGATTTACCTTAGGCATATTGAAATATAAGTCAGAGTGTAGAAGACTGAATACAAACAATGTCTCAGCCCTCCTTTCACAGAGAAACAGATTTTAAAGAAGAGATTTTTATTTGTATTGCCAACTATATTATTATGATAACATCTATAATTTTCCCTTCCCCTCAAATCTATCTTAAACTATTAAGCGCTCATTGAGTTAAATACTGGAAATATTGATAGATAGAGGATTATAGTTCAATTGAAATAAAAGGCAAACAGTGAGGAGGAATGGAGTAAGAAGGTTGGAAAAAATTCCATGTTTATTATGTTATACTGTTAACATTAAAGAATCTGTTGTATATACAAAAGAGATGAGGAATGGACTATGGATAAATGACCTAACTTTGGGAACCTCTTCTACACAATGACATAGAACGAAGAGCACCATTGTCTGTAGAAGTGCTTAGACTAGTAGAAATTGATGCTGTTGTCAAAAATTAGGGGCATGTACAAGAGAAAGTATGGAGAAGCTATGAAATCCCTTCAGGACAAGAACATGTGATGTACACAGCCTGCAGTTTAAGGTTGTTTTCTGCATACTAGCATGACCATCTTATTTAAAAGAGAGTAAAAATACAATCTCCCCTCCAAATTTCTAGTTTTTGTACATAGATAAAAAATGGAAATATTTCTTAAAAAATCAGCATCATGGAATCTGTTTGCTTTTTGCAGAGTGCTCAAGGAGATTCAAACTCCACCACAAATATCACACACTTCTTCAAAATCCCATTGGATAATACCAGCTTCAATTTATACAATGTTCTGGGTGGAGCTAGCACAGATCTGTATTGTTCATATATGTCTGATATTAGAGCAGACACATGTGATGTAAATTACTCTTAGTAAGAAGTCTAAAAAAACTCTGCTCCCTCTCAGCCCCAAAATTCCCTTGAATGAAATAATTAGATTATCTCCAAAATATCAACCTGTTCTGTTAGCATGGTATTAAATCAATATCTGTCTCTAATACTAAATTTATTTTGGGTAAGGTGGTTTTTCTCCCCTTTTTTCCTACATAGACAAAAGTCTTATTAAACAGATTTGATCACCACATAGAAATCTCTGACTGAGGTTTTACTACTACTAATTCAACCACACATCTTTAGATCTTCCATGTCCTTTAAAAGTGAGCTAAGCTCTCTCCTCTGAGCAACAGAACTTACAAGATCAATTTAAGAGTCCATGTTAAAAAGAGGTAGCAGTAAAATGGAAGACTGATGCATGTAAAAAAAAGACTGAAGCAGCTACTGTTTTATCTTTTAGTTCAATACTTAAATCTCTTCTGCACTGAAAGCTGCTAAATCTTTTCCCTTGGCCATGATTTGTGAACATTTCACTTACCAGTTGAACAGATGTTTTTCATAATTCCAGAGGAAACAAAACTCTCCACACACTATGGTAAAGCTGCAATTATTTTTTTTTTTTTCTCTATTCAAGGTATTCTTCTGGGGAACTGTATGAAGCAGCAAGGGTCAAGGGCTCAGACTTGAGCTGAGCTGAGCTGAGCTGAGGCCCTGGGGCCCTGGGTAGGGAGTTCAGTTAGGGTCCTAGGTGAGGTCAGAGGTTCCTTGAGGACCTGATGTCAATAATTTCAAAGGCTTTTTTCACTAAGGAGCAGTATTTTGTCTTACACGAGTGCATGTAAAACTTGTTCCGTGTACTTGAGTCATTTTTCATCCTAAAGGACATTGTTTCTTGGTCATTCCCTGGGAAAACTGAAATTTATAAAGCTATCTAAGGCATTCTGTTAATGGTTTGGTCCTTCTCTTGTCCTTTCTCATGTCCTTCCTCCTGTTTCCCTCCCAACACATACCTCCCAAACATGTAGTATTCTGCCAAGTGTGGTGGAAGTTGAAATGCTACATTCACTTCGAATTATTCAAAGCAACAGGAAAGAGTAAACCCACTTCCACCTCCAGGTCAACTGCTCAATTGCTTCATCTACATTTGCAAAAGGGAAGAGGAGACAATGTTGAGAGACAAGATGGAGCCACAGTCACCCATTTCAGCTTTCAGGAAACCTCTTGGGCCCTAGTTTCAGTGCTGGCAGCAGTGGGAACACAGGGAGAGGAAAAGCAAAGCATAAATTGTTGAAGCGATGTGACAAGCCTGTTTGGCAACAAACAGTTAGTGACTGTCTGACAGAATTAGCAAGAATCAATCATGCAGTAAGTTCATTGGAAAAAGAAAATGAGAGTAACTAGGGATAAGCTAAACAGTAGCTAAATAAGATGGAGAGGCAGTCTCAACAGGCTGGTGAGAAGCAGTTGATGGAGGGTATTAGAGCCACTGAGGCAGAACTACAGCAAGTAATTAAGCATAGAAGCATTGTCAGAAGGTGGGTCTGAGCTGGGAAAACTCTGCTGCTCAGGTGTGGGAATGGCTCGGGTCAGCGCTCATTCCAGCAGAGCTCAGCAAAGGAATGATTATAGCTGTCTGGATGCAAGAAGAAATCTGATTAACCCCTGGGTGGATAGACACATTTTTTAACTATTGTGCCATGTACACACCCACTGCCTTGCAACAGAACATAGCTCAATAGAGCTTACGACCTTTAAGAGCAGGTCTTTCATATCCATATTTCTGTGGCTTGATATGAATACTTATTTATACCTGCCCAATATAACATAATTACATTACCTTATGTCTATGTTTAACTCCACTTAATTCTCAATAGTCTCACCTTATTCGAGATGGTAATCATAAAACTCTTAAAAGTATAAATCCAAAGGATTTGTTTAGTAAGGAAAGAAAAGGAAGATAGTATATAACCTAATGGCAAAATACAGATTCCAAATGCTGTTTATTTGCATTAAAACTCTTTAATTGTTTTAATAACAGGCTCACTGGCAAACTTCTAATTTGGATCTATTATCTTCCTCATTAGAATTCCAGTGTCAGGGTGAGCACAGAGGCTGCTTATTATACAGGAGTTCATTATCAAAATCTACCATAGATTGATTATCAATAAAGTGTTTTTCATTTCCTTAGAACTCTCATCACAGCACTTTCATTTATTATTCTTCCACTCTGTTTTCTTTTTCTAATCAGCCTGTGTTGAATGTTCAAGAGCAAATGGTTTCTTCAGCCTTGTAACCATTAGGAGTAGGTAGAAGCTACCCTTCAGACCAAATGTGTTATTGTTCTGCTAAAGATCCAGCTCTCCTTTCATTTTTAAATACTTATACATCAGGAGTGTAATGATAACAAATGACAACCAAATGTTTTTTTCAGACAGATATAGAAAACATGCTTCAAATAAAGAGTTTACCCTTCTGATGTAGGAAGTTGGAGTGTGGACATGCACACTGGCACCCCCCACCTCACCAGCTGTGGAGAAAAAGCACTGCTCATACTGAATTTCTGCTGGGAGAGAGCAGGGCCTGAGAAGAAACCCACGCAAGCTGGAACACATCAGCTACACCTTGGCTAGATGGCTGAGGTTCAGTTGCATGCAGCTGGTCTCTCTGGGTGCCTGTCTAATGAACAAGGGTGTGTTAGAAAACAACACATGGCATCTAAAGTTCCTACTGATTTGCAATCAGTGAAACTGAAATACTCAAACGTATACCAGGCATGTGATTGGCAGAAAACAAGAGAAAACCATGGACAAGGTTTAAATACCATCTTTTACCTATAAAAGTTGCAAGAGTTCATATAAATAAATTATACAAAGAGGAAGTGCTGGGCACTCTCTTTGGTTGAAAAGAGGGAAAATAATTTGGGAGGTTTAAAGGAAGACCACAGAACACCCTGTGCTACTAAACAGGGCAAATACTACACGTATCACCTATTTGGGCCAAAAATACCACAGGGAACTGAGATGACAAGCTAGTTACATCCTTTGAGTCTTAGTACTAGTAGGTGGAGATAACATAAGAGGTATCTATTTCCAGCACAAACTAAAGAGGGAAAAACCTAATTTCTGATCTATGATTTTCATCCCAGCTGTTTTTATCTATCTAAAGTATAATACAGCATGCAGTACAACATCACTCTGAGCCTTTCTATTTTGATTTTACAACTGATGACAGTTTAAAGACTCAACTGATTTAACTGATAATGGTCCACAAACTGCTCAAAAGCACAGCTTTGTAACAGTCATGAGCTGACCGTGGTCCCTCAGGCATTTGGGAAAGAGTAACTCTCTCAAGTTTTCAAACTGTCCCATGGGATGCTGTGATGGCTGGTTTTGTGGGACCCTGCTGTACCAAGTGGGCCATCCTTGGCTGGTAGAAGGTGATGGCTCTGCTGGCACAGGGGATCCTTCTCTCTACGGCTGAGGCAGATGTTGCTCACTTTCAACTCGTGAGTGAAGTTTCAACATGGAATGGAAGACAGTACCAGACGACTGGCTCCAAACAGGAGAGTTACCTCACAACTGGACCATCACAGTAGCATATGGCTGATGTCCTGATGGAGTTTACTCATGTTTGAAAAGAACAATGTGTGTCTTTTACCCATAAAAGGCACCTACATATCCCATTTTCAAGCATTTTTCATGACTGAGGGAAAGAAAAAGTTGTGATGATCATAAAGTATCTAAAAAAATGCAAGTGTCCATATTCATGGTATTTATTTAAGAGAAGTTCATTGGCAAGTGACATCTTGGTGATTCTTTCATCCTAACGGCAGAGATTTCAAGGAAACAAAGCAATTGTCTAGCTAAAGGCTACCTAAAACTTTCTATCTAAACCAATCTTCTCAAGTCTATCTTTCTGAAGTGACTGTTTCAGTCTCTGCCTCACCACTGAGCTTTAGCAGAACTCTGCAACCCTGTCCTGTGTGTTCTGCTGTAGATCTACAGAAATAACTTTCCTTTCCATCTGGGAGTTTTTCTTTTTCTTCTTGTATCTTGGACCATGAGTCCAGACAGAGTTGGGTGAGAAACTCAAATCATTTAATGTTCTTAAGGAAAATATAAAAGAGTCATATATAGACCTAAAAACAGAGAGAGGAAGGATCCTGTTTTGGAGAAAGTGCATAAAGTGAAATACCTTTTTTTCAGTTGTTTTGTTTGCACCTAGTAGGTAGACCAGGAAGGTTTTTGCAAGCAGATGTTTTCTCTGCATTGAAAAAGCTTCTTATTATGCAAATAACCTACAGAGTATTTTTTAGCCAAAATGTTAAAATGGTAACATTTTACCAGCATAAAATACACCTGCACAAAAAAAAACAAAGGTAGTTCATACTAGCTGAAATAAGAACAGTAAACTATATAAACTAAAGCCTGAGGGCTCAAACTGATCAATGCTGGAAGCCAAAGAGGATTTATATCCCCTTATATAATACTTTATTCCTGTCTAGATATCCTGTGAGCCTTTTCTGCCCTCTTTGACAAGCTAGTAGGCTTGATGAATCATTGTTTGTTTTCTGATTTGGCAAGTCCCGTGTTCTTATAAAGAAAATAACATATTTTAAGGTCAAAAATGTGAACACAATTATAAAGGAAGCTTGACAGAGCAGATAAAATTTCTAGGATATAAAGGGAAAAAAAGTAAATAAGGAGTTTGAGAATAAACATTAGTGAGGGTCATAGGAACACAAGCAGAATTAGACAGCTCTAGTCCTGGAAAGGCACACCAGTCAGTTCTTTGTTAACAACAGAAGGAAAGAGGGAAAAAGTAGGCATTGTTACCTGGTAGCAAACTAAACCAAGAATGGTAAGGTATACAATGTTTTTGTTGTTTTTTTTTTTAAAAATAAACCAAATTGAAATTAAAGGGGGGGGAACCAAATTCTGAGCTGGCATAATTGCAAATAAATCAAAATCAACGTCAGCCCACCTACAGGCTGTGCTCCCCACAAGGATCAGGTCTGGATACACCTCAATCAGTGTATGAAAATGTGTGCAGGCAAAGGGCACTGAGTTTGTCAGGGAAAGAAAGACTGAGATGAGTAGATTCAGAATGAAGAAAAATAATCAGAAACAACATATCAGGTTTCAGGTAAGCAAAGAAAAGAAAGTCTTCTTGAAGGAAAAGCATTTTAAAAGTGAGCAGAAGAAAAAAGATTATCTGAGGAACACAAAGTCTTTGGAACAAGAGGGGAAAAGTTCAATAAAAATTAAATGCTTTTGATATAGATTACACAAAATATGGAAGGACTTGGGCTGACAGTGAGAGATGGGCATACAAAAACAAGGTGTAAAGGAGAGAGAAGAGCTGAGATAGAAACAGGATGGTGTTGCAGTCCAAGTGCTGCAGTGGGACTGTGATGAATAGCATATGTTTAATTTTCTGGTTTGCAGTTAATACTTTTTATGTTCCTTTTAAAAATCAATGGCTAGGTTAGCAGGTAGGAAGACTGCTTGTTTGCCTTGCTTTGACCACTTTGCCATTGGGCTTTGGCAAGAGAGGAACCCTTTACAGACAGGGCAGTTGGTTCTTTCCTGACAGCAACTCAACTTGCTCAGCAGGAGAAAAGTGCCGGAGAGCAGAGCTGGGCAGCTGGGAAGGGACAGACTTGGCAGGCAGGGAACTGCTAAGGTGGAGAAACAGGTGGAGGGAAGCAGAAAACAAACATGTAGTCCATAGCTAAAGAAAAGGAAACTTTCTGAGGTACCTGGTGAGATGGTGCAAGTTGATCCAAGCCAGCAGGCTACTGAAATTTTCTAGACTTAAAAGAGGGCTGGAAAGAAAAACCTGCCCAGCTCAGTACAGGAGAAAGAAGGTTTGCAGTCTTTTGTTTTCAGCTCTTTTTGAGTTTCTCACTTCAAAAAAATACTGTTCTAATTTGTTCTAATAAAAACTAATGTTAGAAGTTCAGTATACTGTGGTATGTTTTGCAGTAGCTAATTTAAGAAAAAGAGGCAGACTGTGACTTCTTTCTGGTAGATTCTGGCCAGCACTGCCACAGGGTGAGGACATTTTCAGCTCATTTTCTAGTCCAAGCGCAGACATTTTAGGGTATCTTGTGGAACAACGTTTTCATTTCTGCTTCAGTATCAAGTTTCTGATATACATAGTCAGTGTATGATAATAAACTCTTGCTTCCTTCTGGAAATTGTACATATCCAGATAAGCAGTATGAAACTACCCTAATGTGTCCTTTTAGAATTTATCCAGTGTCTCTCATTTAATAGTGCTGCAAAAGCTTTTCCTTTAACAAAGATGTCCTGGTTTTTCAGGTGTGGTACAGTCCAATATTAGTTCTACTGTAGATATGCAAAATAGAAAAGATTAAACAAATTTTTAAAAAGGATAGGAGAATATCATCAGTATAGTAAAACTAAAGGTTTAGGCAGCTATTATATATGTTTGTACCCCACAGTAACAATGTGAAAGACATCAAGCATCTGTGACTCTCTGGTTAGAGTCACAGTTCTGAATTCACTTCAAAGCATGGCAATACGCTTTTGTAACACAACACCACCAGAAACCTGGAAACCCCCAGGAAGGATTTTAGATCAATCAGTGGACTTCACCCTTAATCAGAACTGGCATCTAACCCTGAGCTAGGTAGTCTACACTAACTCTGTCTTAGCTACTGTGGAGCTGCTTTGCAGAATCGCTTTTATATACATTTTCTCTAAAGAATAACAGCCTAATTTTTCACAGTTTATTTAGAAGAGTAGTCCCACTGATTTCAGCAGGAATGTATGGGAAAAAGAAGTGCTTCAGACACTAGGATTAAATTTTAAGAAGGGGAAGGGAGCACTGGTGATGGAGTGGCTAGAACTTTGTTGCCTCTGCCAGTTGGAAGTGATGATTCCTGCAGACACACCACTGTCAGTAGTGAAAGAAGGGCAAAAACAGGAACTGCCATGAACTTACCCTGACCTTGTGTCCTTCCCATTCTGAAAATCCAAAGGAAGACCTGCTGCTTTCTTCAAGCTCCTGCATAAGAAGACCACTGATCTTTGCTCTGAGCTATAAGCTAAGAATTCCATTCCCTTTAGTAGAAAGAGATTAAAAAAAAGGATTAATTCCTTATTCTAAGGAAAGCCACTGCCAGCATGCACTTGCAGGCTTATGGATGTGCTGCAATGGAAGACGTTGTCTGTGAGAATGCCTCTGTGGTCAAATGGAAAGAATGCATGACTGAATCATGATGTGGTTGCATTACAGACTGAATTATTAAACCTAAACTGCATCTGTGGGAGCACAGCAAAGTGATGTGCTTTCTCAAAAGCCAGTGCTCATGCGCTCTTGATCACAACAGTGATACCTACAGTTAAGATGATAACTGAGACTGAAGTGAGCAAAAACAGGATACCCACAGATCATGGTGTGATTTAGCCAGACATAGAGGTGAAACAACTAGGGTTGTTTTGTGTACTGAAACACAGTGAAGACTCTCCTCAACCTATATCCTTGTAGTAGAGTTCAACCGGCTCAGTAGCAAAACTATTTAAGGAAGGAAAGCTGCTATTTATTTCATCAGACCCTCATTGCTTCAATGCCTTCAACTCTGTTTTGGTGTGGATGTTGTTTAGGAAAGTATTGGGATAAGTGGGCTGAAGAAATGCAGCAGATTAATATGTTGAGAAAAGTGACATATTAAATTACACATACATTGCATTAGCAGACACTGTCTCCATATCACCAGGCAATGCCATGTCTGCTTTGTGATTTTTTTTTTACTTGATCAGTTACAAACACAGAGTAAAATTTTTAAAAGGTGCATCTGTATTGCACCAATAAAACAGGCAATTTTGTGCCTAACAGGCCATACAAATGCACTCTCATGCTCTTGAGGATTTTCTGAGCACAAACATCATTACAGACCTAACTGTGATTGAAGTGACAAATGGTACAGCCTGAAGCCATGGTTATCTATTTATAATAATAACCTTTCCCTCTTGAAAGCTGTATCCAACCTGTGACATGATTTCAAGGTAAAATTAAAGAAATGTGTTTCCTCAAATGGAGTTTGGGTCGATCCAGTCATAGCTGGCTGACTGAAGCCTAGTCTCAATCCTTTATTGCAGTCTGAATTTGCAGGGAAACACAGTACTTTGAACCTGAGACCTGTGCAACTGGAGAATGGAATAAAGAAGCTATAATAAATTGCGTTACTCTATTAAGAGATAAGACTCTATCAAGAAGCTGCAGCAAGTGCCTTTTTAATTATGTAAGATACCATCTTTAAACATTTAAAAACAAACAAACAAACAATCAAAAAACTTTGTTCATGACCTGTCCTTCTGCCATTAAAACATGCAGTATTGCAGGAGTTCCAAGGCATTATTCTTAAAAACCCATTTCAGGCCACAAGTTCACAAGTGCTTAAGTTGGCAATTGACAGCATTGCCCCTAAAAAAGTTCTCTAGTGACTTCCTCCACTTCTGACTGCTGCTGCATTTCTCCATCCTGGCACAAAGCTACATGCAGCTGAGTGGCAGACTGGGACAGGGAGCTGAGACAGACTCTGTCTGAACTGGAAGTGGAAGAAGGGACAAAAGGCTCACTGCATTATTGCATGAGAATTTTAAGCACTAGGATGAAGGGAATGAACTAGCGAGATCAGGCAGAAGCTTCTGGGGAAGGGCGTACAGCAAGGTTGGTGCTTTGAGCACCAGTGGTAGCTCCTGGAATCATAGTGTGTGATTATTCTGCTCTTGCCAAGAGACATTCAGCAACCTTCTCCTTCCCTTCACTTAGAAATCTTCACATGCTGAGAGGACCAGACTAGACACAGCCCTAACCATGTAAATGTGGGCCTCAAACATTTCTTAAAGCATTTACAGATACTCCTAAAACTACAGGAAAACTGTAATTTACATCCTTTAGAATTTTCTTTTGCACACTGAAAACAAGCCTATTTACTTTAGAACTGTCAAAGCTAAATGTCAGTTATTTGGTATTAGATTCTTCTTAACTCTGTCCTAGCAACTTCTTTTTTGTTCTACTGCAAGAGTGACTATGAAATTATAACACAACTTTAGTCCATTCTAAGAGCTGCGTGCAGTGTAAGTGTGGGCTATGCTGCATCCTATGGTTCCAAATCAAAAGTAATCATACATCCTGAATTACAATTTGTTCAGAAAAGGAATCATATAAATGCTCTATGGGCAAGACTCTACATTTTGTGTCCCATCCGAGCACATCAGAGCAACAGCTCTGCTAGGGAATTGTATATCTAAAGAGTCAAAGCAGGATTTCTAATTACTATTTTGATAAATGTTCTATTTCACATGATTTTATTTTTTTTTTAATGGAGATGAGTTCAGAAAAGAGCATCTCATTCTTCTATGAGATGAAATAGGAGTGGGAGGAAATATTCATCAAAGGCTGATAGGTGATGACATGCCTGGTTTAGAGTGGGCATTACCTAAGGAGGAAATCTTTTGTTTCTCTACGAGAGAAAAGAAAAAATATTCAGTGAAATAGAAAACCTGCATGATGATTTCATTATGTCAGGTCACTGATCCAGTTAGATGGACTAGAACAGTTAGTACCAGCAAATCTTCTGGCTAAACATGCAAAAGAGGTGGTTACTTGCCCTTTCAGGCTTATTAAATGTGACTGCAGGCATCATAGATCCTTTTAAGCACAGTTAAAGATGGCAGATGTCTTTGCTGGTCACATATAGTTAGGTAACTTGTTGCCTGGAAACACATCCCAGTGGATTATACACTATAAAGAGTCAATTAAAAAACTGTCTTTGTTCCAAATTTTCAGTATTCTCTTATTTTCAGCTTTTGCCTTCTGTAAGACAACCATTCCTTATTTTGCAAATTAGCCATAATAGACATCAAACTGATAAAATCCCTTCATAAAAGTAATCCATAGTAAAAGAAACTAATGGTAGGAATAGGTACTTGAAAGAGCACAGTTAACTCAGAGGTGCAAAAGAGGGAGCATCCTTTTGTACATCCCTTCTTGATTGACTGAGTAACAGAAAGGTGTGGGATAAAGCAAAGATCACTTTAAAGAGCCCAAGAGGTAAAAGTGAGGCAAATAAAATAGCAGTGGAAAGCTATTAAGGGATCTGGCTGCAGGCAGCACACTTGTGTTTGCATAAGAGTTGTCCTTCAGACAGACTCATCAGTGTGCTTGGCCCTTTATAGAACATCAGAGACTCCAAGGCTCAATTTAAAATAAAATCTGATCAAACACTGTATGTAATCTATGCCTGTCCTGAAGTGAAGGGAAATACTCCTGAGGAATGAGCTATATGCTGCTTCTGAATTACAAACACCTCAGCCCAGACTACAAAGAGACAAGGTGCTCAGTCTCACAGCCTCATTTTAGGAACTTGGTTCCCTGTCTGAAGCGATGCCTCAAGAAAGGATCACAAAATAAACCTGCTGAAGGGGAAGCTGCTTATCTAGCCAAGAGGTGACAGAACAGGTTTTTCCTTTGTTTCTCCTCTTCTCCCTCCATTTCATCTCCTCCTCCTCCCATCTGGAGGAGTCTGCCTGAGACATGCGCTGCCCAAGGGTAAATCTTTCTTCCCTGAAAGTAACAGGCTTCATTCAGTCTTTTCATGCAGTTGCTTAGTGTGTAACTCACCTAAGATTCAGGCTGTTTCATGCCCTTCATCTTTGCATATTTTGAAACTGCAGTTTCAGAACTACATCCCTGGAGGAGATTAAACTGCTGGCCAGGCTGAGGACAGGCTGTAAGGACTTAAAGAGCACAGTTGCCCGTCTCAAAACACTGTCAAGGCCACAGAAGATAAGCCACCACTGAGGGAACTTGAGATAAGCACAGAAGGGAGGGATTTGCAAAAGGAAGGCACTAATTCCAGGCCTGATGAGGCAAGATCTGGTTAGTATGTCCTGGTTAAAGTGTCTGGAAAAAAATTCCCACTGTGGCAAACTGTGGGAAAAGAAGCAACTGCTCATACACCTATTGCCCCAGGTTATGGGAGCAGCATCTGCAACCACCTCATGGGTACCAGAACTTGGACTGTATAAACATGGTACTCCCAGAAGAACAACTGGATTGCTACCTTCACCACAAGGATACATGTTGGAAAGGGGGTCTCCCGCATTTCAGATCCCACTGTAAGCTTTTTACAACCTACTTAACATTTTACTCAGATACTGTATAATGTATCAACAGTCCTCAGAAAAGGACTGCAACTCAGGATATTCGTTTCCCGTGTTTCAAGCGAGGATCCCGCTTTCTGATCCACAAGCCAGGCTCAGAGCATGTCTAATACACCAAACATCCATGCTGAGACAGATGGCACAGCATCCACTTTGTGAAACCTGAAAGCACTCAGGTGTAACAGAGATGCCAAAATGCTCAATATTGTCAAATATAAGGCATCTGTGAGCATGCACAGAGGCAAAGTTTCATGTTCCTACAGTACATCGGGTTATTCAGAAGCTGAGCAAAATGCTTTGGGATTTAGTCATCAAAGCGTACTTATGTCCTTCAGAGGGATATAGGATTTGATCTTCAAACCCGGCAGTGGGATTATTGTTTGATAATTTGTCACTGCCCCATCTGGAGCCTGCCATTATAGTTCCCTCCGGGAACAACCATTTTTAACATGTGGAATCTGCCACCATAAAAGAATTAAGCTCATTTAATTTGCAGGATTAGAAATCAGTCACACAGGACAGTGGTTTGTAGGGAATGGGTATTACATATTTGCAAAATCATAGAGTATGTCAAGTTGGAAGTGACCCACAAAGATCATCAAGTCCAACTCCTGGTCCTGCAAGAGTCACACCGTGTGCCTGAGAGCATTGTCCAAATGTTTCTTGAACTCTGTCAGGCTTGGTGCTGCAACCACTTCCATGTAGATCCTCTTCCAGTGCCCAACCACCCTTTGGATGAAGAACCTTTTCCTAATATCCAACCTAAACCTCCCCCGACATAACTTCATGCCATGCCCTTGGATTCTGTCACTGGTCACCACAGAGCAGACATCAGTGCCTGCCCCTCCTCATCCCCTCACAAGGAAGTTGTAACTGCAATGAGGTCTCCCCTCAGTCTCCTCTTCTCCAGGTTGAACAGACCAAGGGCCCTCAGCTGCTCCCCACACAGCTTCCCCTCAAGGCCCTTCACCATCTATGTTGTCCTCCTTTAGACTCTTTCTAACGGCTTAATATCTTTCTTATATTGTGGTGCCCAAAACTGCATACAATATTCAATGTGAGACCACACCAGTGCAGAGCAGAGTGGGACAATCCCCTCCTTTGATGTACAGCTTCCAAACTAACAGAAAAGTCTACCAAGCAGTTGCAATATAGAGAAATTAATTAGTAGTTATTAGCTGGATTATTATGCATTCCAGATCAAAGTCCCGAATGCATTTGTGTCTTCTCTCACTCAGTACTTCCACATTTTATGCCTCAGACATGGATTGCCTCTTCTGCACACAGAAGGAAATGCCTACTTTGGTCTGAAACTGTTGAAGCAGCACTGGGAGTGGTGGGGAGAGATCAGCTAGTGAGCAAAAAAGATGCTGAAGTTAAATCTGTATCTGAAATATTTTGTGCAAAGGGGTTCTGAAAACATTTCTTAGGGTGAGGTACTTACATCAGTCTTGATATACAGACATTCACCTATGGGGGGTTTGTTTGCGTGTTTGTATTTAATAGGATAAATTCCAGTGGGAACTGGCTTCAAGATGTCTCTAGACCAACCTCCTCCTCAAAGCAGCAGCATCGGCTCTTAGATCAGACCAGGTTACTCAGGGCTTTATTCAGCTGTCTTGGAAACCTAAAAGGATGAAGACTGCACAAACTCTGTGGACAACCCAGCCCACTGCTTCATTTTCTCCATGGTGAAAAAGGTTTTCCATACTTTCCTTTCTTCCTTTCCTTTCCCATCTGAACCTCTCTTGTTTCAGCTCATACCTGTTGTCTCGTTCTCCTTCCATGTCCTGCTGTGCAGGGCCTGGCTCCATCTCCTTGATGACTTCCTGCAGGCACCTGGAGGTGGCTCTTCAGCCCACCAGAAGCCCACCCTCTCCAGGCCAAACATCCTCAGCTCCCTGTGCCTCTTCTCACAGGGTAAGTGCTCCAGTTACCCACCATTATGGTCGTTCTCAGCTGAACTTATTCATGGTTGTGAGTCTCTGCCTGGGACTGGGGACCCAAAACTGTTTCCTCTCTTTTCTACAACACTTCCACTAGATGACAAAAATAATCCCAAGAAATGGAAAGCTCCTCTTCAGTGCCTTCTTCCCTTTGTGGAACCAGCTTCCACATGCTCTCTCAGTGCTCCTAGAAGGGCTTCTAAATACCTGGTGCAGTAGGATGGGAAGGCATGTGCTCTGCAGATACACCTGGCTTGTACAGCTGGGGGTGGAAGATTAATTGTGCCACTCTGCCAGATTTTTGTCTTCAAGTTCTTTGAGAAAAGAGGAAGAAAGATGAGTTTTTTTCTTTTGCATTTCTTTGTTTTAGCTTAACAGCTTCTTTGTTCAGTTGAATTTTGTCATTTCTCATCCAGTATGATTTTGAAAGTTACAGCTACTCTGGCTGCAAGGCTCTAAGCTTTAAGTTTCCTTGTTAAAACTAACTTCATTTTCCAGCTATTGATCTTACCTTCTAAATTTTTCATTCTCTTTTTGAAGCTGCAGCCAAATAGAAATGTTCCTGCCACTAACTGGGATTTTCTCACACAAAAATTAAGCTCAACGTATACTGGTATGTAATGGTAATGAAATCAGATCATCATCTGAGAAAAACAAAGCCTATATCAAGTAGCTTTTATGAAATTTTTCTCTGTTTTCCTGTACCATGGAGAGCCATAATCTCTCTTGTTCTAGGTGGGACACTACTCAGATGATAGATATTCTGGTTCCATATAACTTCTTAATGATTTTGTTTACTCTCACAGATTCACATTCAGCAGATTGATGATTGTTTTCTTTCTAGAGAGGATGATTCACTAATAAGAGTTTCAGGTAAGAAAGAAAAATTTACTGGATAGAATTGCTAATATTTAGGTGTAATATTGCACAGGACAGAATTGTAAATTAGTGCCACATATCTGAAATGCCTAAAATTCAGCTAAATTGTTTGTACATTTACTCTTCTGTGAATGTGGTGAAATTATGTAGAGTCAGGTGGTGATCATTAGTCAACTATTACATTAAGAGGTAAGAAATGCTGATTTTGTGGACCCGCAGGACTTTGTAATTAAATTTTTTCCTATTTTTAATCAGTGTAACCCTAATTATCTACTCATAAACAAGCTTACTGACCAAACTACTCTGTGAAAATTATTTCTGTGCGCAGCACTTCGGTTGCGTACTTAGGGTATTTGTCATAGAAATGAAGGGACAAGCAAGAATTAGAAAAAAATTTCCAGAAAATATGTTTTCAGAGTTGTATTTTACTGTACTTAGAACAGCTCTTACTTACTGCAGGAAAGCCATAGTCAGCCAGACTTTCTAGGCATCTAGTCTAAGCTCTGAAGCCTGATCCAATGCCTCCTGGTGGCAGAGGTTTCAGTGTCCCCATAGACAGTGAGCAGCCCTGGAGAGTCCAATACTTCTGAGAATGCAGCTGTTATGGTTTCAAAATCTTTCATGGAATTTTTTTCTCTCTGTTACCAACACAGGATGAGATGGCTTGTGGAAGCCTACCTACCTGCTCCCAGAGCCAGTTAAAGCCTAAACAAAAGGGATGGCTAACAATTTTGCATTCCAAACTGACGGCAAGGGGAGGTGTGGGAAAAGGGAGGGTTTTCCTGGTGCTGCAGAGGGAGAGCTTGTAACTGGGGCTGAGACACTCGGAAACCAGGGGGATGCAGAGTTATGGTCCCCAAAGTCAGATGGGTGCAAGAGCCATACAGATGGTGTCAAACAGAATTTCCCTGTGTACTCCCAAACTAGCAGGACTACATGGCAGGAAGGCTGACTATCCTCTACTGCCTTCTGGATTTCAGAATTCAGCTTTCAATTTTATATGAATGGCACTCTGATACCCCAAGGATGGAAAACAGTATAAAGCAAGCAAACAAACAATTATACATCATCAGCTATTAAGCACGTTAAACACAGTGCATATTAATACAGCTATTAATCCGCCATCTAGTAATGAAAATGCCTGCTTCAAAACATTTCTATCTGTAAGCAATGATACTACAATGCTCTGGCCATCCTTTGATCTTGGATACAATGAAACTGAAAAGCAGCAGAGTGTCCATTCCACCCTCAGAAATTTCTTCTCTGTTCACAGTGTTTCTGTCTGAACAACCCACTTTTATGCTGCACTTGCAAACAAAGGTCCTGCCTCCTTCCCTCGCCTCTTCACATCTTTCATGACCTATTTCCCAACAAAACTTTTCTTTTCAGAATGGTAACTAAGAAAAATTTGTGATTTTCCTTCATTCCTTTTTTTTTCCTTTCCCTTTTGATGCTATTGATGACACTCTGAACTCGGGACTCTGCTCTCAGCACTCCCTTCCTCCCTCTGGCTCAGTTTGTGCCACCCCTCCCCACCTTCCTGCGCTCCTTCCTCTTTTTACTATTTGGTTTATGAACTCGATGAATATAACTGTTCTGTTTAGGAAAAAAAATTACTTTTGATGCACTTCCAGTGCTCATTGTGCTACCTCTTATTCCATTCCTTCTACAAAAGTCATTGTTAAACTCCTTTTTTCGAAAGTGTATGTCTTTCTTTTGATTTAAAAATCACTACTTCAGTGCCTTTTGAGAACTCTTTTATCAGTGCTGGTATCTTTTGTCAACTCCCACCGTATTTTCAATCTCCATTTCCCTCAGTATGATCCCTGAAGAGTTATGTTGTATTTTTCTTACCTCTCTTCTCCTCAGTGCTCATTTCACACAGGTTCCCATGTTACAAACAGCACAGTTGCTATAATCCTTCATATATTTGGACAAACTACACTTTTTACCTTCTGAACGTTACTGCACTGAAATTTGTTTCATGTCTGCCGTTCCAATTCATAAATGTCATAATTTTTTGCTCTGCAGAAACAAGTGATCCTGCAGGCAGTTACATTCACACTCTACTAATCTTTGAACATAGTTTACAGTTTTCCCTGTTTAAAAAATGCTCATGTTGTGATTTTCCTCATACTTGTGAGGTATTTATTCTCCAAACCGAAGATTCAGCATCTTTCTCACCCATAACTTAGTTTTGTGCCGTTGTCCTGAGCCACTTAGAGCTCAGCTTTTGAGTATACTAAACATAACACTGGATCAGAACACTCAAACATTGACTTACTGTTCAGCACGCGTGCAATCTGCTCCAGCTCTAAGCACCTGCTCACATATTTAAATTTAAGTATGAAATTAAGTCCTCAGGTGGATCAGGGTTCATGGGCTCAGTTGCAGAGCTGAGCCTTATATTTTCCTCTGGCATCCTGGAGTGCTGCTTGGTGCAGAACCATGTCCATGAAGCACCAAGTTCTCCAGAGCTGGATCTAAACACAGCATTTTTTTATAACACTCATGTGTGGGGACTCTGTGGCTTCTGTGCCCTCAAGTGCTGGCATTTAATTTCAGTAAAACCAAATATAATACTGGAAGACATACCCATCTGCTGATCAGCATGCTAAAAAGGAGCTGTCTGTAGATACATCAAGGCACCTTATCAGTCTCCTGTTGAATAATTCCCCCATGCTAATCAACCACCAACCCAAACACTTCCCAAATTAAACCAGATTTCCTACACTACTGTTGCAATAACTTTAGCATACATCCTAGATTGCTTTTCAGTACAATGGTCTGTTCCTTGTAGCACAGGAGGAAATACAGCTTGAAATATAAATTTGGAAATTAATAGAGTCCAAGTAATTATAAAACCTGATATTGGAATATATTACAGTTATGAAAAGCATACCAGAGAAATTGGGAAAAAATTGAAAACTGGTGAGAGAGAGGATATTAAAAGGACAGTACAGTGCAGGGATCAAATTTACTGATGTGAATATCTGAGCAAACTCAAAAGTGATAGTGCTGCACATGCTAAGTGGTTAAGAGAACTTTAACAGGAAATAACTGTCTCTCCTACAAAGCTCTCTCATTTTACAAAAGCAGATGATTAGTGTCCCTTGAATATCAACTATTTGCCATGCAAACTTGACAAGGAGTGATTGAGTTTCAGTAAGTTATCCCTAACCCAGGCTTTCTTGCACATTTATCTTATCTACTTGCATTTTCCATCTAGACTATTTCTGCAAATTTCATGAGGACTTTATATTTTTACTCTGGGTCAAGATATTAATTTAATCTTTCTAAAGTATGTTCTGTTACTGAAAATGAAAAATAAAAAAGCAAACCATGTAAATTCTAAAACCACTTATTCTCTTTATCTTTTAAAATATCCACCATGTTGCAACGAGTAAGTACCAAATGCTAAACTTAATCTTCAGAAGTATGAATGCAGTTTTATAGCACTTCCAAGACAACTGGAGATTGAATAAGACATTTAAATTAAAAAAAAAATAAAAATTCTGGAATCTGATACTTCAAAGCAAATTTTGGCTAGCGTTATTTTTAATCCTTTATAAATTTCTAAAAGGAATGGAAGGTGAACCATTTTTTGCAGATTTAATTAATTAAGATACAGATAGACTAAGTGACTAAATACTAACTACAGGTGTTTGAAACTCCCAAGTGATATGACCACTGCAGCCATGCACAGTTGCCCTGTGTTACACTAGAGTTACTGGAGTTACTGAAGTTACTCAGGCTTCCACCAGTGAAATATCCCAATAGCTAGAGATTTTGTACATCAGGAAGTTAGAAGCTTGACTTGAGCATCTGAGCCCAGAAAAATAAGGAGCAACTTCAGTAGTGTGAAAGCCTGTGCTGGCTCCCTCCAGGGTTGGGTACCAAGCAATGGCAGGAGCGGCCTTGGCTATGAGCTGCTTAAAAAGTTTTTAAAGACTTAACTGAGAGCTTGGGTACAGAGCTCACAGCTGAGTGAGGAGAGATAAGAGCCTGAAAATCTCTTTTGTGGACTTTTTGGACATGCTCCAAACACATGTGGTATGTGCAGGGCTCACGAGTTTAAAGCTAAACAGATGCTGAGACATCCATGAGCCTGGGGACTGCAACAATCTTTATGAAATAGCTGTGGATATTCAAAGAGCAGCAGTGGCCTAGCTCCTGCCCAGCTGCAGAGGTTGCAAGACAAGCTGAAGAAGCTTGTTAAGAAATGCTTCCAGCAAAACTAAACAGAAAAAAAATTGTAAGAAAAAAAAAAAAGGAAACACTTCAAACAGCCTAAAATGATTAGTCTGCAAATAAGTGCAATCTCAGTAAAAATACCTGTTTGCATAAAGCCAGATGTGGGGCAGAGGAGTGCATGCTTTAAATTGCAAAGCAAGGGAGAGAAACTTTGGGGTCACACAGCAGAGCAGCACAGCACAGCATGTGAGGAATCTGCTTCCCCGCTCCACTTTGCCCATGCCATCCCCACAGAGCCTTCCTCCATGCCTCAGGGGACAGCTCAGCCTCACAGAGACCAGCCATGGAGAGAAAGGCACTCGGTCTGTCATGGCATTCCCTTCCCTTCATCTCCAGGTTGCTATGAGGGCTGGAAGCAGACCTGCTGGCCCCGTGGGGCAGCCACTGCCACAGCACAGCGAGGTGTGATGTGTGGCCATGGCAGCACCTGCCCTGCAGCACCTGCCTGGCACCCCTCCCAGGCTACACGGACCTGCCTCAGCACCCAGCTTCAGCAACAAAAATGGGAACTCAGTTGTTCACAGCAGAGATCTATTTAGGGAATATTTTGCCAAGTTTCTTTGAAAACCAAACATAGCTGAAACAATTATGTGAATGCAGACCAGCCAGCCTGTATAAAAAATTCCTTCTTCTCTTACAGCCACTTTCATTTCCCAGTTCAGAGTGCAGCAGGATTTGAATATAGCTGGGGTCCTCTGGCTTTGGCGTTTGCAGTGTCTTTGGACAGTGTGTTAGCTCCAGGTCCTCTCTGCTGTCTCCTCTGGAAACCCAGGAGAGGAGAATGCAATGGCCCTTCCTTGGGTGTGCGTAGGCAATGCTGCTGTGAGCTGCCGCAGGGCTGGGACACCCCACACCTGGGTTCTGTTACCTTGTCTGGTTATGTCCAAAGGAAGGATTCCCAGGTTTGGCAGCTTTATACAGGGGCTGTGGTGCTTCTCCACTGCCACCACAAAGCAGGTCTGTCTTCTCCTGAGTACTGCTCACCACAGGAGGAGTTTTAGCACTACCCACAACTCTCATGGACTGGGATTGTGCTGATGTTATACTTCCTCTCCTTAGGCGGTTTCACTTGTGAAACTGCCAGGAACAAAGGCTGAACTCTGTAAGGTGTTGCCAAATCCTGTAGACTGGTAGGAGAGAGGATACCACCACTCCCTGTTCCCCAAAGGCTCACCCCAAAGGGACCTGAAGGTCCACATTGCTCACTGGGGATCCATGGGGTTCCAGGGGCCATTTGCACCAGATGTTCTGGTCCTTCCAGCAGCCAACTCAGACTTTCAGGACTCTCCAGTGCCCACCTCAGAGTGCACACTGACTGGGCTACTGGGGCTTCCCCTTTTGCCTTCCCTTGTGCCCCATGTTCTTTCATATGTGTGAAGATGGCCTTTTAATCCCATAATTTAAAATTTAACTTAGTATCTCAACTTTGTGCTGAAATGAGAATTTTGGCTATGGAAACTATAATTTAGTGGGTATTTAAATTTTATGGTATTCATGTGACCACTAAAAATATGTACCTGTTAGGATTGTCTTCATATTTCCACAGTATAGTCCTAACTTGCTTCAGATGGGCTGAGATTTATCAGAAAGGATTAAGGAAAAGATCATGCTGTTTCTACAGCTGTTGCCTTATGTCTCTGTTTTCCTCTGATGCCTGGCCATGTATGCCCCCCAAACTAGAAAAAGCTTCTCTCATTAAGCAACTGAAAATCTTGGGAGTGAGATATAGAAAGACACTGTGTACCCAGTTTTATATTTGAGACATTTCCAGATGATTCTTCTATTTCCATTTAGTAGGTCACTTGCAAAGAAAAGAATATAAATTATTAATGGAAGAATGGATCTTTTTTTTTTTTTTTATCACTCCCATTGGGCTCTGATCAGTGGAGTTATACCAGAGATGAACTGTACCACAAGCAGGGTTTTTTTACAGTCCACTTTGTACTAATCAAAATGCATAAGCAAAATGTTAATCAAATTATTCAGAAGCTGAATCCTAGTGTTCAGGGGTTGTTCTAGCTCATTGCTGCCAAGACAGAATCAACTTTCAGGCTCTTGTCTTTCTTGCCATTCTGAAAGTATATGCACTGCTATAACATATAGGAAAAGAATAATATTCATGTACTACTCACAATAGAGATTTTGTGTCATCAAATATTACTTGTTCATGCTGGCATATGTTTTTCCTCTTAAATAATCAGACCTTAAAATTTTGTCATAAAAGCATTACTATGATTATTGGGGAAACATTTTTTGGAGCTAAAACCCCACTCAGAAATGCCAAACTACGTACTGTGGCTTTTTGAGTTAAGGCCCACTGAATGCACTGGGACTTAACATACAGCCAGTGACAAAATTTCTGGCAAATTCAGGTGAAAAAGGATCTTTTTGATATTACACGCCTCCTTTTCATCTCTATAGTTAAAAATACCGAGTTTGTTTCCAATTATCTTTTATTAAGCTTCTATAAAAAATTGTAATTTTTAATGACAGAAATAGAAATATGAAAAACAATTTGAAACACAGAATGATTCTTTCTGCCATCAGAGGTGGAAGATAATTACCGCCACAGTAAAGTATTATTTGTAAAAGACATCAGGAGAGGAAGAGCTTTTCAGAGTCACAAGTGGCAATTATACACTAACTTCTCCAGGAATCTCCATGGCCACTGAACAGCTATCAATGCTTCTGTGAAAAATCCCCTTGTTAATGTATTTCAGCATCTCTTCCTAGCACTAAAATAGGTTATAACCTATTTTACAAAATAAAACACTAGAAAAACATTGGCAAACCTACATATGCAACAGTTGATGTCTAGAGGTTTGTGAAAGTCTAATGACTAAAAGACTCACAGCTGCTGTTGACAGGCAAGCAGTGGAGAAAGCAGGTCTGTAGAGAAGCTTTAATTGACAGTTATGTGGTCTCTTCTATGGAGTTTTTTGTGTTCAGAAGCAGATAACAATGCCTAAAATACTAACTGTGCTTGGAGTCATGTTTTATGCTACTGCCTTTTGTGGAAGAAAATGAGAATGGAAGAAAATGGCAATGGGAAATGTCAGTAAGAGCCACTCTGGAGTAGACACAAATTTTAGATGTTACTCAGTGGGAAGACTTGTGGTTCAGAAAGTGCAGGGACATATTAGATTACAAGAGTTAGTGCAGGCTAAGTAATGAAAAACATGCAGAAGCACATTCTGCAGTTATGAATCATTTTTCTATCACAACTATCATTTTTATTAGCTACAATACTAATTGAGTTTCTTTGCAGTTACTTCAGTTCATCTCATTATTAGCAGAAGATATATTAAATTGTGAATCAGAGCCTGTGGTGATCTCATACAGGTAGGTTCATAATGAAGGAATAAAAGCACCTATTTCTGCAGCTGTGTTTCAGGGAGTAGTCTTCAGCTTCTGAAGCTGACAGATAAATGTTTACATGCCACAGGAAAATTAGGAAGAAAGGTGATGTATAGGAACCAGCGATGGTTCTCATATTGCCATGAGCTTATTAGAGCCCTCTTAGGTGCAAGCTAGTGGAACCCAGGCAGGAACAGTGCCACATCTCACTCAGCTGCCTTTCGCCATGTAAAGCCTTGCTGGCTGGCTGCATCCTCGGCTCAGAGTTCCCTGCAAACCTGATATCACTCCACAAAGATGACTCAGATCCTAAGCTTAGTCAGAATAACTGGTCAGCATCAGTTTTTCTTTTTCACATAGCATAGGAGAATAGCTGTTACATGAATTCTGAGCAAAACTGTCTTCAAATTATGTTTTTTCCATGTGAAAACCAACCTGGCAAATACCCCTTGTGCCGTGTCACACAGCGAGTCATCAACTGGCAAACTGATCAGTTTTCAAGTCAGCTACATCAAAGTTCTGGAATAATGATCTGGTTTCTTTTCACTTTAAAATTTGTATTTAAATTTGTATTTTTATAAAATTTGCATTTGTATACATTTGGTTATTATATTCTGAAATAAAAAGGTTATCAGGAAATGCTGTTAGTAATTGACTTTGGGTCTAGAAAGTGAGAGACATGGAGTGGTAACACTGGAATATCTCCTGCTATCTGGGAGGTTTTTGCGTGCAGTGAGCTGCAAGTTTTGGCATGTCTGATAACCAAGATCAGTTACCTTTTGCTTGCATGTCTATCCACTGTGGACACAGCCAGGTTGATCACAAGGTTGATTTATATAGGTGAGGAGGAAAAAGGGATTACGAGCTCCAGTAGCACAAAATGGCGAAGGAACCAAGCAAGGTGATTTAAAGCTCTAAAATGTCATTGGTGCCACCAGGTGGACTGAATGGAATGACTGCCAGGGAGAGACTTGGCATGAATAATTCTGTAAGCAGCAGAGAAGCAAGAGTCTGGCAATGAGTTAGTTCAGAACAGGAGAGTCTCTATATGTGACATAAACAGCCAGAATGGATTAATCAAACTTCAAACTTGAAGAAGAATCCTGTGTGTGTTTGCCTATAAGTCTTTGGTTTTTTACCAATTTTTCTTCCTGCAGAGCTATATATTCTGTGTTTTGTTGTAGGATACGTCCTTAGACCTCAAGGTCACAACAGGTCTTATCTCTTCCAGTCTGTGAAACTTCAACTAACATCCATTTTCATAGAGCAATAACTGCTTTGGGCTAAAACTGTGTCTCCTAGAACCATATTAAGAGCTGAACAATTCAACACCCTCTCTGATAATTTGCTGTAAGAGATAATCCCTATGTTGAGGATCTGAGCTCTGATTCCTGTCTGAAACAGGAAAACAACTTTGCTCAAGGCAGTGGTTGCTCACTGTCTTCCTGTTCTGTTCGAGAGAGCTCTCTCACAACAATCCCATGCAGTGCTACAGGCTTGGGGAAGAGTGGCTGGAAAGTGGCCCAGTAAAAAAGACCTGGGAGTGCTGCTCAACAGCAGCTGAACTTGAGCCAGCAGTGTGCCCAGGTGGCCAAGAAGGCCAATGGCATCCTGGACTGCATCAAAAATAGTGTGGCCCGCAGGACCAGGGCAGTGATCATGCACCTGTACTTGGCATTGGTAAAGCCACACCTTGAATCCTGTGCTCAGTTCTGGGCCTTTCACTACAAGAAAGACCTTGAGACTATGTGAAGGGTCTGGAGCACAAGTCCTCTGAGGGGCTGCTGAGCTGTTTAGGCTGCAGAAAAGGAGGCTCAGGGGTGACCTTCTCACTATACAACTTCCTGAAAGGAGGTCATAGCCAGGTGGGGGTCAGCATCTTCTCCCAGGCAACCAGTGACAGGACACAGGACATAGCCTCAAGCTGCACCAAGGGAGGTTCAGGTTGAACATCAGTAGGAATTTCTTCATAGCAAGGGTGGTTAAGCATTGGAATGTGTTCCCTCAGTGGTGATGGATTCACTGCTCCTGGAAGTGTTCAAGAAATGACTGGATGTGGCACTTAATGCCATGGTTTATTTGAAAACATGGTGTTGCATCAAAGGTTGGACTTGATGATCTTGGAGGTATTTTCCAGCTTTAATGATTCTGCAATTCTTAGGCATCAACCATATTTTTTATGGGAAGTATTTACACACTGTGAGCAAATCAGCTCTCTATCCTTTTTGATAAAGCTAACCATAGCAATCTCTTTAAACTTGATTTTATTAGACCTATTCTCCAGCCTCTAATCATATTTGAAGGGTTTTTTGACAGCCACCTGATTTTTTTCAGTGTTTGTTGTTTGTTCAGTGTTTGCCCTATGACTATTCACATATATTTGATGAATTTATAGAGGGAAAGCCCCTTCTCAGCTGCCCTTATCCTAGGCTGAAGCAGCTGAGCTCCCATCTTCTAAAGCAGACTTTCCACTCCTCCATCCTACTAGCTTTGTCATGCATCCCATCACATCAAAAGCCCCCTTTCTTGACCAGAAACACACAAACACACATTTTATTCATCATCTTTCCCCCATGTCAGTGATTTTTCTTACAGAAATCTAAGAGTTTTTTGGGGTTTGTTTTGTTTAGTTTTGTTTTTTTTTCCAGGAGCTGCTAAATACTAACATTTGTGCCTCTGCACCATATAATTATTTCCCAGTCTGAACTTTATAGTGTTCCCTCTGTCTTTGACAGTAAATAAGTTCTGGAATATTCAAGGAATGTCTTTTTCAGTCATTCCCTTGTTGTCCATATCTGCTACCTGGTATACAGTGATAACCAGCAATCCAAGTGTGCTGCCTGTGCCAGCAAGCCCTGCTGGCACTTCAGACGGATGTGCTTGAGAATGAATGGGACAGAACAGGGTTCTGCAGGGACCAGAGAAACTCCTCTTCAGTTGTCATTTGTAGCTAAATAGAGACACAACCCTATCTCCAAAAGAATACCTCATAGTCATATTTATTCTCTCTCTTGGAAACCATTAACTAATTCTTGCTGTTTAGCTCTGGTTATTCATTGAAGGAGGGATCATTTGCTCAAGGACTGAAAACCTTAAGTCACCTCAGAACTTTAGAGATCTGAGCCTAGTGCTCTTCACAGACACAAAGAAACCTCTTTCTTAGAAATCAGCAGTGGCTCACAATAGCCAAAAAGACCGAAAAAGACACAGGAAGTTCATTCCTTGCATAGCTTTTTTCCAGCCCTCTGCATTTTAAGATAGTCAACTTGTTATTCAGGGAATTAGTGCCATGGGATGCGGCTCTTGGATAGTCAAGGTCATTTTGAAATGTATTTGTTGCCAACTGAAGCACACTAAAGCATCCATGGTGCAAAGTTAAGATCATTTAGTGTGACTTCACAGAGTGCACACATAAAGGAATCAGTTTAGCTTTTGGCCTCCCTGCGTTTGACTGACTGGTAACTACTTACCCAAACAATAAGAGCATCAGCAATAAAATGATTGCTGTGTTCAACTGGATTTCACTGAAGTGAAAATGAAAGTCCTGACAAAGGAAGAGGAGAGACAAGATCTTGTTTTACCATTTTGGTTTTTTCTAAATAAAAAGAATAAATTGTAATTAATATAATAAATCAATTTTTCAAGTGAACACCTCTCTAAGCATTAACAGTAGACAAAATCTTCTAAAGGCTGTGAGAATAAAAAAAATCTTATTAAAGAAACAGGAAGATGGCATCTTATATGACTCAAAGTTTCGGAATCCTGTTGCAAAGTGACGCCTGAAGAGCCATGCTCAGCAAGCAAAAGGACACATTTCTACACCTGTATTTTCAAACATCCTATAGTACGACTTTGAAAGAACCCCTGCTGTGCAACATCTAGGCTCGGTGCAAGACTCGGTGCACTGAGATCAATACGGACACGCAGAACTCTGCAATACTGATAGGCCATTAGAGCAATTCTAAAATCAATGGAGTATTTAACAAGGTGATAACATACCTCCATCAGACCAAGAGTGAGCAAGCCAAACATGTTTATGGCAGATTTTTGCAGAAGTATTTTCAATTACTGTGCATTTTTGAGAAAAGGATAAATAGCAGCCTTCTTTGTGCATGGCACCCTAAACAACATCCCAGCCCCAGCCGGCCCCCACTATGCAGCCAACATGATGAACTAAGGCTGCTGGGCTTGAACAAGCCCAGCTGCTAAACCAGTCCTATCTAGCAGTGGTTCATCAATACAGCTCATTACCTACACCCAGCACCCAGTGTTATTGTTCTAGTACACTGACAGGAGATGTATCGTAGTTAAAAAACGCAATACTCAGAGCAACCTCTTCAGCTGCAGCCAATTATTTAAACTCCCGCAGAGCGACCTATATTGGATATTCCTCAAAGGTCACTTCTAACTTAATGTAGGTCAGTAAACTACCCCTTCGTAACACCTAGTACACAGGGCAGATGCCATGGCAGTGATATTGATGGAAAATTCTTTCTCTGCATGGAAACATGTGACCTGCAACTGCAACTTTTTGATCCCAAAGCGAGAAAAAAGATGACGGAACAGGAATGACATTGCTATAATCCTCACCTCATTCATCCAGTCTCAGTTAGTGACTAGATTCTAGCTGTCTACAACAAAGGCAGTATAAGAAGTTACTATTCTGTCCATCCTCCCTCACTGCAATTTTCTGCACCCAGTTGTGCAGGTATCTGTTGGGAAAATATTCTGAAGTGGGCCAGTCAAATGACTCTGTCTTTAAAAACAAAAACAACAAATAAAAGACAACAACTATCACTCAAAAGTAATTAACCTTGATCCTATTGCACAAGTGGTTTGGATCATGGTAAACAGGCACTTGTATTAGTGAGACAAACTGCCAGTGGGGTGAGAAAAACCTTGCAAGCCTCACAAGAGAAAAGCGGCATGGAACTATGCCCTGAAAAACCATGTGATGATCATCATCTTAGTCCCAGAGACCTTGCTTCTGGAGAGTTCATAAATCTGTCCTCCGTCCACCCTGTTCAGCTGTTATAAGAAGCTGTTGGAGGATGCCCCTACGGTGCAAATTAAGATGCAAGCAGGGGACTAGGGAAACCTTTGATTCACATGCAGGAATCTTTATTAAGTTTCCTAACCTATGGAAACTGTTGCTCCAAAGATTTTTCTCTGATATGGCATTTGCACATGGGAATTTGAGACTTCAGAGAGAAAAGAGATGGGAATTTAAAAAAAGAAAGCAAAAACACAGATGCAGCTTGCAATGGTTACTTCACATTTCTTACCATAGAATCATAGAATGGTTTAGGTTGGAAGGGGCCTTAAAGATCATCTAGTCCAACCTTCCTGCCATGGGCAGAGACAACTTCCACTAGATCAGGTTACTCAGAGTCCCATCCAAGCTGGTCTTGAACACCTCCAGGCATGGGGCATCCACAACCTCCTTGAGAAAACTGTTCCAGTGCCTTACCACCTTCACAGTAATGAATTTCTTCCTAGTACCTAAACTAGACCTCCTGTCTTTCAGTTTAAGGCCATTCCCCCTAGTCCTATCACTAAGAACTGAGAGTAAAGTGGCAAGGTAAAAGGTTAAAACACTTTGGCTCAATATCTCCCTTCTGGTCAGTATCTGAAACTGTGGGATTGAACACAGCTTGCTTAGAGGGAGATTTTCTTCTTTTTCACTCATCTGTCTTGCTTTCCTCCTTTCCTTTCTCCCTGATCCTAGTCATTTTTATCTGTTCTCTGAATTCTGCTCCTTTCAATTGAAATGTTTTAAATTCACTAATCTAGTAATTTTTTGACATTTTTAGATTTCTCCTGAAAACATTTGATTGGGTCAGAGCTTGGTCTTGTGAATTCTTGATCCAGCACAAAGGAAACAGTACACTGGTACATGGAAGGGGTGGTGGGCACCAGCACGCTTAAACCATAGTGCTGCATGAAGCCATTTATTGGGTACCAAAACTCAAGTTCTTTTCAGGTGAGGTTCTCAAGCTGTTTTCACTGGGATGTCATACTGCAGTCAGTAGTCATTCAGTATAATACTGAATTGTGATCCAATTCTTTGAGTCTTGATTTCAAGAACCTGGAATTATCTACTGCCTGGCAATAATTAGACACACTTCTGAAAAACAAGCTCTTTTTACTTGACTGCTAATACTAAGTATTAGCATATTCTTAATTCTTGGTACAAAGTATTTCTTTCAGACTGTATTTTATAACATGTATCCATCTACAATTATAAATCAAATAGCATTACAATTAAAAGTCATATTTGGCCTTTATTATCTTGTGAAGGTTTCCGTGAAATTGGAGCCTTGCTGTGGGACTTTTTTACATAAATGAACCTTTTCACGAATCCCTCAATTAGAATCTATAACAGCTTTTTATAAAAAGAGCACAGATCCATCAAAATGAGAAACACCCCAAACTGTCACTGAATTTTTGCATCTGTGTTTCCTTGTCACCTAGGTAGAGATCTGGAAAGTATTGCAGTGGTGTAGAGGACATTTCACACCTTCATCACTGGTGTCATTACAGACTCCCAGCATTCTTCCACCTCTTCTCCTTCAGGACAACAGACTCAGTAGTTCCTTTGGACCATGAGTTTGCAGCTCATCAATAACATCTTCCTACTAAATCACTGTTTCACCTGGACTTTACCATTAAAAATGTTAGTGCCTGCATTAATACATCCCTCTCTTCTCCACAGCCCTATGAAACTTCTGTTAAAGTTATTCCTACTCAAATTGAAGAACACATAATCCACTTCCTAGGACAACAAGTTATCTTTATCTCTCTTATCACAGTACCACTTTATTACAGGGCAAATTCATTTTTAGTCTGTCATAGGCTCCAACCTTCTCATATTTGTCTGCATCGTAGCATGGTGCAGTAAGCCTATGACAAAATATGAATTAATTTTTTGTGCCTGCAGGAAAAATCATGTGTACTGTAGGCTGAAGTAATTGGGTGATCCTACTGGGACATTCTCATTGTCACTGCAGGATTTGAAGTGGCAGGTGTTTAGGTGTGATGCAGATTCATCCTCTCATGCCTCTGCTGCCTAACAGCATGAAGGCAAATCCAAAGCTTCCAAAAGCCTGTAAAACTCTGATAATCCTGCTAAGATTTATTGCAATGGTTCAAGAAAAAGATACAAGCAAGTTCCATTATCAGATTTAAAAAAAAAAAAAAAAAATTTCTTAAAAGATAAGAAAGTCCACCCAGGAAGAAGAAAGTCTGTAATTCACCTTAAGTACTATCAAAGGAGAAACTAATTCCTTTCAGATGCAGGGTCAAGTTCTATGTGGAATCATCTTGACCTGTAATCAGTTTGGTGATGAATAAACATATGTACTCTAAAGAACCCTGGAGCAAAGATAAAATATTATTACTAACACATCTAGTTCAACTCTCTTGGAGGTCTGTGGAAAGGTTGCCATTGATTTTGATGGGATTTGGATGTAATTCTGTCACTCAACACAGGTGCTTTTATTCAGGACATTTTGGTTCTCTCAGTGTCAGAAAAAAATTGCAGCCTGCATTATCATCAGAAGAAACCAGAAAAGCATGGTACTTCTGAAAATTAAGCTAGCAAATCTTTTAGAAAGAAGACGTGTTACCTCCAAATGAGTCCTTCTCTGCTGGTGATGAACTCCAGTTCAAGTGCTAGCTTAAATTGGACAAGGGTTTTCAGCACAGCTGGAAAAAACAGGCAGAGATTTTGTGAAGCTGGAGGTCACTGCTTTTGTCCTTCCATGAGTGGCACTTTTTCACATATGAATTCTGGGGCACTCATTGATAACAGCCATCACTAACCAATGAATCCACTTCCTAAAGTAGAGGGAATAAAAATACATAATTGTGGTTCGCAATGGTCAGTGCATTAACAAAAGAGTTCCCTATTTCAGTGATTTCTATAACTACCAACAAAATGTCCCAAATGGCTGTTTCTCAGATGCGCCAGCTACAAAACTGAATTCATTTCACAGCACAGGGATCCATGGGCTAAGTTCTTCCTGGTGCATGACAAACAGGGCCATAAAAAAATTTAAATCATATTTCTGATTGTTAGAGCTTTGGAAAAGATGAAAATAAAAAAGAAAACATAATTTTCCGTGACTTCAAGTATTTGAATTTCAACTTCTGACTGGAAGAGAAGTTAGAGGTAAGTTGCAGGGCCTTTGAGGCAAGGCTAGAAGCAGCTGTTTAAATCAGTTTGAATAAGACAGTCCTACTGATCTGCCCTGACCATAACATCATTGGACAGTAGATCAATGGCTGAGCATAACTTTGGCACTCTATATAGCCTGTTGATAATTTTCTGTTACAAAAAATTGTGTCAGAAAACACTCTGAAAATGAAAGCAAAATTTCTTGTGGAAAAAAAGTCAATATCAATTATTCTTTCCACTGAGCAGAAGAAAGGACCCCACAGACTCTTGTCAGTCAGACTGGATTCCACTGGAATATTTGTCGTTTTCAGCCGGATTATGCTCAGCCCCCAGCAGAACAGACTCCTTGAGGCTGTATCCCAGCCATCAGTCCCTACACACCATTCGAAGCATGGAGCCAGGAGAGGCAGGTATGATGGGGATCCCCTGGCCCAGCAGCCTGGGTGTCAGGTCCCACCTGCGCCACCCAGGACAGTCTGTCAGCTCAGTGCAATGCCAGTTCTTAGTGGCACTGACACTCCTGTCACCCTTCCCTCTTCCCAGCTGCATGTCAGACACTTCCTGACTAGTGTTGGCCACTGAGGATCATTGTTTCTCTAGGAGTTTAGATTAGCTAGGTAGGAGCCCATTCTCCCGTCTTTAGGGTAACCATCCAAAAACAATGGAGCCCTGCAATTTTGCCAGTAATTCTGAAACTGCTCTTAGGTAAGGGTAGGAAAAGCCAAAAGAAAATCTGTATACCAAATTCAAGGAGAGCAACTCTACTGACTGTGAAAACAGTTGGACAGAATTGAAGTGAAATGAAGCATTCCTCACACGTGACTGCTCCATCAGCATGGTCCAGCTGAGAAGCTGCCAGCCACTCCCAACCCTTCTGTTGAGGACACTTTCATCCAGACTCATGTCCTCCATTTGCACTCTTGGAGAAGGATGGGGATGGAGGGCATCCTAGTTTCTTTTACAACCCAGATCCACCTCTGGATGTAACTCAGATTCAGAACTCTCCCTGATATTTTCTTTATTACCTCAAGCAGAAATATCTCTACCTCCCCTACACACAGTCATTGCCTGTTAAAACCGCTTTGCACAGGTAAGTGTCACTCTCAACTGGCCATTGCTGACCAAAAGCAACCATGCCCAGCTAAACCTCCAAGGATGTTATGCAAAGGCAGGAATAAACTTGTTCATATATAAACTTAAAGTTCTACATATACATCCACTTTGTCAATCATATTTAAAAGGATGTCACAACTAGACTGATACATGTGGTTTATTACCACGAATCAGTTTAGATAGGATGTTAACCACCTCTGAGATGGCAATGAATTTGGGATCCTCGCATCAACCTCTCTCATACAAGCTTGAATTTAAAGCCTCATGTTGAACACAATCAACTGGAGCTTTTTACGTAACTGAGAATACTTTGATTTGAAAGCCATGTGTTTTCAGATCACTGGAATGAAACATTGCAATATTTCACTGGCACATTTTTAACTTTTTAACTTGAGGCTTTTGTCACAGTTCTGAATACAGGTTTTCAAAATATCAAAAATATGACAGCAGGATGGCAGTTAAATTTTCTGGACTCTGAAAGCAGACACTCACAGGTTGGGTTTTCTGGGAAGCAACTTTCAGACCACACATGGGTGTAGAGATGTGCAGCTAACTCAAGGCATGGAAGCAAATCTTTAGCCAGGGTGTCTGAAATAGTTGACAGAAGAAAAACTTTCAGTCATCCAGGCTGGGAAATTATAGCGTTTGGTTTTCACAAGATACAGTAACACCTGCATTGTTTGCCACTGAAAAATTATATTTACAATCTGTTGAGATGAAATAATGAACTTTAATTCATTACATTTAGAAGAGCTGAAGGGTTACTTTTTAAATAGCATTGTCTGTTGCCTGAAAGTTTTTTACTGCAGAGTGTTAGACATAGCAGTAAATGTAGTCACTCTCCAGAGCCTGAAAGCTAAAGTGGCAGTGCTGACATACAAAATAGTGAACAATACAATTAGTCTGCTCTTCTTATAATATGAGCTTGGAGATGTCAGTGCTAGTACTCCTCAGAGTAATAACATTGTGCATTATTAAAGACAAGATTTCAACAGCTGTTTAATGTTAATACAAGACCCCTGAACACATTCTGAGAGGATCAATGTCAGTCCAATATAGGCACTACAGTTTTAACTTACAGTAGTTACTGCCTTACTGCCTTCTCTTGCACTCTGAAAGTTTATTTGCTGTTTTGTCAGGCAATCATTAATCTTTTTAAAAAAATTAAATAAATTGAATGTTCTGAAAAAGCTACCCACAGTTCTCCATATCCCTATCTACAGAAAAAGGAAGTTACTTTAGAGGCAGCAAAATCTCTGCCCCCTTCCTTGAGCCTTGGCATTCATGCCTCATCTTACTCATCTTCCTTTTGCCTTGAGTTGAATTCCACTGCCCCTGTTTTCAAATACCAAGCAATACTGGCAGCAGCTGTGATTTGTAAAGAGCCTCATGCAGGATCTGAGTTTAAATTCTATCTGTTCACACACTGTGTGCTAGCATATGTTATAAGCAACTATAAATTGTGTACAGATGTGTTCCAGAATTCCAGTGAAGCCAAGCTAACAACGTTGAATAACAACTTGTGTGCTTTGTAATTATACATAATGAATGTGTTGTCATATAACAGAGTCCATCTCTGTGGCAGGATTTATCCACTGGCTCTGGAAGCAAGGAGTAAGAATTACGGTGTGAATTTTTAAACAGGATTTTTAATACAAGGTATGCAAACCAAAGAGAGGAGACTGATTTCTGGGAAATGCTTTATATAAGAGATTCTGATTAAATGAGCACACACACACACACACACACACACAAAAGGAATTTGTTTAGAACACATTTTTAAAGTCTATAGACAAAAAATATTTACATATAAGTAAAAAGAGAAAGTATGCAAAGATTGTCCTAGCTGGAAAAACAAAATGGGGGAGTACAGCCTGCAGGCAGAGACAAATCACTCTAACAATCAGGAAGAGCAGGGCTGAAGGGAGATGAGCATCCTTAAAGTACCTTGTGCATACTCTGTGCTGTACTCTTGTGCCAAACTGATGATTTTCATCAAGAAAAGATTAACATCTTTCTCTCTGTGAATTAGAGTTTGGACAATAAATACTGGGAATATTGACCGTCTTTGTTGTCTGTTGCAGGGAGAGAACAGTCACCAAAAATCCTCATGAAGAAATAAAACCCTCCAACACTACCGTTTAAGTGTTAATGAGCAAAGCATTACTCTATTCTGATCAGAGCATGTAGCAATTCATTCCAGCCACATATATCCCTCTCAAGACTTTTCACATATTTATACATTTTTAGCAACAAAGAAATTAATTTTTGTCAGTTCCAAGTTACAAAATTCTCTTAATTAGTATTCTATCTTCTATTGGTTATTGATCTCCTGACCTTACTTCTAATTTAGGCCACATTCTTTGGTTCTCTTATCATTCTTCCTCAGAGAGCCCCAGTGTTCCGGGGTAATGTCTTTGTTAATCTCCTTTGCATCTTCTAGTTACTTCCAACATGTAAATTTTAAAATCCCAGATATCCACTCTTCAACTCCCTCAGGCTTTGTTTATTGAAGTTTATCAGGCCCAGCCCAGCGAACCCCAAAGCCTCAGTGATTTAAAGACCAAAGCAACAGCAAAAAGTCTGTGAAGAGAAACCCAGCCACCCACTGGCAAAAGTGGACAAACCCATGACCATCTAAAATGATAAATTAAAAAAGTTACTTGAAACTGTTAAAAGAAATTTAGGAAAGTTACGTCATTTCTGACACGCTCATTGCTCATGTACCAGCTGTGCCCTATCCATGGGTCCAACAGAACAGCAGCACTGCTTTTCTTCTCTTCTGACCAGTGGCAAACACCAAGCAGATGCAGACAGCCTGACTAGAAGAAATAACTCTTTTCTTTCAGCTGCATAGACAAAGCAGCAGAGAAAAAAGAAAGGCCTGGACACAGTCTCAAAATGTGAGCATAGGTTAGCTAGCAGCTGGCAGAAGATGAGACCTCTGTGTCCTCTCCCACTCACAGCACTCTGGAAAGGCATCTCAACATGTGTTTTAAGCTAATCTAAATCAAGGTTGCTCTGGTCCCACTATCCTGCCCATTTCCAGCTTTTTGTGCCCTTCTCCTCTGTGACTTTAGCACAGGCACTTATTTGATTGCATAGTGAAGTGGTTCACAGAGCTGGAAAAACTCAAAACTTACCATGAAATTAAATGATTAGCTTTCAGCCAGGTAAGTTCCCTGAATGGGATCCAAGTGAAGTCAGAAAGATGCCAGGGCTAATGCAAGAGTGGAGATGGAGAATGTGCAGCCTTGGTCCACAGGGAAAGAGCAGGTTGCAGTTACCTAGCCCTACATTACCTTCAGCTGCTGTGGAAGCACATTTTAATGCCTCTCAGAAAATATCACAAGCTTCTTTGCAACCCTATAGATAAAATTTTACCCCTTCTGGCTAAAAGAGAGAGACCTTTTCTTACATACGAAGACGTTTTGTGGTTCCTCTTGCCCGGATTGTGTTCCTGATGGAAACAGGGCTTGTAGGTTTAATGAGAGCACTCCCCAGCAGACAGTAGCGGCAAATCATTAGTGAACAGCATCAGCTCTGACAGAGCCACAGCTTTCAAGATTCATCCTGCATTTGAAGGTGATTTGCTACATCAAAGCTGAAAAAAATATATTAATAAATGAAAGGGAAAAAACTCCATTAAAGTTTGATTATATCTTGCATTTTTGTTATTCAGCTTACCTTTTGGTATAGATCTTCTTTCAGCTTGTATTACACATTCCAGTGCATTTCTCCATATGCATAGTATTTGCATCATTTGGCAGAGAACATGAAAACCTAAATGATGATCAGACTGTGCTAGAGAGGGTTTGTTAACAGAAAACACAGGCAGTTAAATCACATCATATTAAATCAGCAACATTCTTAACCCTGAAGCATGGCATCTTATTATTTATGGACTATTTACTCTTGACTCTTTGGACTCTTTATATCTCATGAGCTTGATTAGCTACATATTCGATGGTTACATTTCTCCTCTCTTAAACTCATTGGAATAATCAATGCAGGTCATTTTGCTGACCCATTTTTTCCAGACTTGTAATACTGCTTGGTACCCTCAGAGTCTACCTGACAACATTGATATAGCTTAACACTGGCTGGTCTCCAGCTGTCCTCCACCACAAACAAGAAGATGAATACTCCTACTCCTTATCTGGGAGGAACAGCCACAGCTCTACTTCCTAGCTCAATTTTAACTGTATATTTCTGAGAGATAAGTGCTATATACAAATTCAAAGCGAATCTTTTGAAAAAATATCTAAGAAAAACATGTAAAAGCTCAGAAGAACTAACACTAGGAAGGGCCATGGCTCAAAAATCCCAGGTAACATTAGCTTATCTGCCTATAGACTGTACCAGTCAATGAGCAACATAGATTTCTGCTATTTTATTGTCCTACTGCCTTTTTTTGCATTGGATGCTATACTGTTTGCTTGAGACTTCTGTTAGAGCAGTCTGCATTTGACCAACATTATATAGCAAGGTTTCCTGATTTTCTGGAAGAACTGGTCTGAACTACATGACATTATGCCATATAATGATGGTTATATGGTAAAGACGCTACCACTTGAGCAGCTTTTTAGGCCAGGATAAACTGCAGTAGAGGAAGAGGACTCAGTGTTATGTTATGACTGGAGGAATTTTTGCAAGGGATGGCATTTCATCTGAGTATCTTAAACTTCATCTTAATAGCATATCATAGTGTTGTACAATTGAGTTCAGTGGCAATGTGCACGACTTCACAAAGGGCCTGCCATCAGCTTACAGATCAGAGTCATTACGATAGACCTGAGATCAAGTACACAGCATACAGGGTAACTTGGTAAGAAAGGAAAATACAGTAAGAAGGAAAATATGAAGGTAGTTTGTCATACAGACAGAATAATCCTAGCCTCAACAACAACAACCAAACAGCTGTTGTTACTGGGTTTAGCCATTTTAATAATTTTAGAAGCAACAGAGCACAAGAAGAGTTGCTCCATCCCAAAGGATATGTGGTGCTACACCAAAGAGCAGCTAACTACATTGTTAGCTGTTAAGACTTAACATGCTCCACTGCATTCCAACTCAGCATTCCCTACTTAACAGACAAGGAATTAGTTTGGTGATTAAATTATTTCCATCAAATGCTCCCCTCTTTCAACCATGCTGGTTGTGTTTTTGTTGTTTTATTGACCCCATTTTCCAGGCCATTGCATTTCCAAAAAGCAGTCTTCAGAAGCATTATCCCATTAAGGAAACAATCAGTTTGCAGATTTTAACATATCTGGGGCCTTGCTGGTATCTGGTTGCATTTCTTCATCTGTCAGTTTGTTTCAGGAGGTTTTGCATGCTTTTGCTGCCATTTTAATTGATTTCTTTGATTTATTAGGAGAAGCACTGCCATAGTTGCCAGGACCAATGGCCAAGTGCTAGACCACATTGTGCTGATATGCAATAATGCAGATCCAGATGCAGCTCTAGATGCACAACCTTGGATTTCAGAGGCAGGGAGAGAATTGCTTGGAAATTTTTGCTAGGGGGGATGATTGTCTTGCCTAAAGACAAGTGAGTTCAACTCAAAAAGTTGATATAAGCACAGTAGTTGAACTTTCAGAGGTCGGTCGTGTATCTGTAAGGACTTTGCCATGGTCTCCGTGCAGCAGCAGGGACTCAGGGTTGTCTTGTGCAAAAAATTAGGCAGCAGTGTGACTTTGCTTTTCTCCTTCATGATACCATTGGCCAATATCTGTCATTGTAACCAAGGAACCATAGAAGATTTAATTGGGATTCATCCCTACACAATGCACGTGCTCTTTTTGTCTCCTTCCGTTTCAGTATTGAACCAACTTGCAGAGACAAAATCTGGCCCCATGGTATTACTCAAGGTGAACAGCTGAAGCATTCAGATAGTCATTCTCTGAATGAGCTTGCAGAGGCTAAGTAGCTAGATTAGAAGAGTACAGGTGGGAGAGCGATAAATCCCATGATCAGAGGCATTTACAACAAGCTATGAGACTCTGCTTTGTGCTGTTTGTTGCTTTAGGCTGGGATTTTTAAATCCCAGTCTTTGTTGTTTTCCCAGCTTTGTTTGCTCAAGGCAAAGTGATTGTCAAATACCCCACACAGAGGCCCCTAATTCTGACTGGGACAGCCTGTAATATACAACTTTAATGAGACACAGTGCTAGTATGCAGAATTATGTGGTTTTGGTCTTACTGTGGCTGGTATTTCACAAATTTTACCATAGGGTTGATGCTTTCAGTATGCTCTTTTCCTATAGTTTCAGTCCATATGCCAAAGCATACTCTGATGTACAATAAAGGACACGTTCTGCCAGATTTGCTCCCCTGCAGCCCCCAAACAGCCACAGAAACCAAGTACTGGATTTTCCTGGTTCTGAAAGCAGCATCATGGCTGGTTAAGCAAATTTCTTTTGACTGACCTGACTGAAGGGAAGTAAGTCATTTCCAAAGCCTGGCTTGTAATGTAACTACCGCTGTTTGGCATAAGCTTTTGGACTGCAGCTATTTTTACTGGTTTTGTATTCTAACTACACACTTGATTGCTACAGTCTCAGCTTCTGTATGCTCCGAAGTAAAGGGTTACTGATGAGGACTCGAGCGCCAAGTGCAGCTCAGGCTCTGCAATTGTAGGATAGATGCGCCCTCCCGTGTATCAGCTCCGAAGTGTTTGCAGAGCCACAGCATTTGGACATCAAGGCACCTCTCTAGAGAGCTGGAGATCCTTTTTTTTTTTTTAAACAAAATTTTGTCTCCACCAAAACTCTCTTTTGATCTTCCAGAATTTATTGATAATTTTTAATTTGAAAGCAATGGAGAGGCTTAGACTTGCAAAACAACAGTAAAATACTGGGGCTGAGTCCCCCCCACCTGGTTTTTCTACTTATGCAGGGCACCCAAGTCAGAAGAAACAAATGAGTACATTCCCCAAGAGTTTTTGCTACTCCCAAGAATGGTCTGATAAGATTTTGTACATCCACTTTTCATAAAACCAGTACAATTCCTGTCAAATAGAGCAGGATAAAGAAAGAAATGTTTCAATGTAACAATCACTTTGCATGAACTTCTTCGAAGGAGCGTAGCACCAGATGCGCATTTTAATTTCAGGGAACCACCAGAGTTTAGCTAGAATGACTGAGAAATCTTTTATTTTTTACTTACTTTGATTCTGACACCATCATTGCTGCATCAATTCACCACAAAACGTTGAATCAAAATAGTGGGCATCAGTACCTGTGTCCAACAATGGAAATTATTGTGTTTTGTAAGAGTCTGTGTTTCTTCCTAAAATATGAGAGCATGCTAGTAAATTGTAAGGTGCCCATATGACAGAGCTGTAATACAGGAGTCTCTAACTGCCCAAGAGAGTGTCTTTGTTGACAAGGAAAAGGTCCTGAAGATAATTCTATTCCAAAAGGCAGAAGAGTTATGTCAGCTATTTCTTTATATTTTCCCTCAGCAACGGCACGGAGTGGGAAGGGGAGGTATTCCTATTGCCCGTTTTTGTGTAACTGACTAGTCCATCTCAGTTCTTGGTACATCTCTTCCCTACTGACTGGGAGCAGAACATAGGCTGGAAGCTGTCCCTGTATCTGTGTCTCTTCATGGTCCCTGGAAGCAACTTAATGAGAGTAATGTAGGCAGTAAGCTAGCTGTTTAAATTTGGGTAAATAGTACCTCTTTGGGTGACAAGATAGCTGCCTCAAAAATACGCTTTGCCTTCCCTCCTTCTTTGTACTGCTATCCAAGGCAATCAGATTGTTGGTATCTTTATTTGGCATTGAACTGCTTTCCTTTCAGTAGATTATTCAGACAGATTAATTTTTGTCTATTTTTCTTTTACTTTTTTGTCTTCTACAAAAAACAAAAAAAGAGTGGTATTTCTGTCTTTGGATAATTTTCAGGCTATTTCTGTTCATCTGCTATTATAGGTAAGGAAATTCCAGATGTATTTTGTTTCCATTGATCTATTTTGCCTAGTCACCATAAATTTCAATCTTTTTCCTCTGCTGCATTTGTTCCATCAGTTGTCTTAACTGGCAGTTTCTTTAATAGTCTTTGTTCACGTATGAGATTTTCATAGCTTTGAGCTACTTCATTTCTCTAGAGAGAAAATTAATTTGCACTTTAAACACAAGCAACACTTAGTCTCATTCAGGCACTGGCAGCTTTTATGCTGTGGGCTGCCTCAGATCTATCAGGTTTGTTGTTGGGTTTTTTACCCCAATTTTTTTCTTTAATAAAAAAGAACCTTGTTTCTGGAACCTGGTTTCAGATCCTGAAATTACACTTCCTTTCACTCAGGCTAACCAATAAGGAAAACTTCCAATTACTTCTAAAGTTAAAATCACTTCCTTTTCAATAAACCAGAAGCTGATGCTGTATCACTATCTCATTCTCTAGCTCCTGTTAGTACGCCTTAAAAGCCAGAGGAAAAAAAAGCTTATAAAGATGACTGTATAAAAGTGGAGATTGACATTTGTACTATTACTAAATTCTAAAAAATATTTATTGTACACAATATAAAGTTATCAAATAATACGACAGACTAGGAAGGGACCAAAATTGGATTTGATAAAAAATCCAGGAGTACACATAAATGTTTTTCCAGAGTTGCTTTTTGAACTGAGTTTAAAACATAGCTGGTAGTATTTATGAGTCTTGCAGACATTGTCCAAGATACATGCTGGGATGCAGGATCCCAATACTATCCTCTTTGAAAGCAAACTTCTATTTGTTGTAGCTGTATTAATCCATAGATATCATCTATAGGTACCTTGGATGAGTTCCACAATATGTTACCAATTACAGGGCCTATTCCCTCTAACCATCGTTTTCCTCCAACCATTTCTGGTATCTCCTAAGTTAGATGAAAGTTGGGTTTGCCCTGTCTGTTAGAATGGAGTTTAAGATTATATAAAGAGCCCAGAGCAGTCTAAGGAACTGAAAGCAATAATTCAGAATGAAAAGATGCATCTTCACGATGTCCCTGCTCAATACAACTTGATGTATTTTCTCCTAGATGTACTTGATAATTTGAAATTAAGAGAGTACCACTGCTGTCTTACAGAAACTTACTACATCAATAGTTTAAAAGAATGTGGTAAAAAATGCTATCAGTTTATGCATGCAGAAAGACAAAATATTGATGTCATTAATTTAGTTGAGGAACAAGGATTTAAAGTGGGCTAGTTGGGCTCTGACACAGAGATGAGTCGAGCTAAAGAGAGGACTGCACAGAAACTTGCCATTTCTGAGGCCCTCTGTACCAAAGTTTGCCTTTCCTCCTGACATGGTAAAACAAGACGACCCCATTCATAAAAATGAATGCAACATTTAAAAGACTTTGAGAACTAGTCTAACCTCTGATATGTAAACACTATATGGCACCTCCTATCATATGCAAGTACTTTTCAGATAGCTGTTGGATTCATGCTAAAGTTCAGAAATAGCCTCCGATTTTTCAGTTGCTCGTACTGTTGCTTGAGATCAGTGTACTTCAAACAACAGTTTCATTTCACAACAATGAAGTTACTTTGTTCATTCCATGGATTGATAATACGTTACTGGTGGGCTGCTAATTTGGAGGGCTTGTTTGTTTTTGTATTATTGAAGAACACATTCTGTCAGGACACAATCAGGCCATTTTTCTTGCTGACGTACTGCTTCTCTGTTCCAGAGAAATATGCAGCTATATGAAGTGAATGTAGTTGCACCCTAATTAGTGGACTCGGAATCTGGTCAGAGAAGCAGGGCCTCCTCCGGACATTTCTCAGGTCCCCACTCCCTGTCAGGTATCACCATCCCAGCCAACACTCCCTGTAGCGCTCTGCACAGTCCATTCTGTGAGGTAGAATCTTTATCTTCCTCGCTGTCAGGAAAAGAGATTATATAGTTTGGATGTTACTTAAATAGGAAGAGTAAACCCAACCATTACTATTACTTTTGGTTAGACAGAATGGGAATTTGTGTCCTATACATTTTACTTAGCAGCCTATAACGTTTATTGATATAACAAGTGGTAGGAAGAAGATCCCAGTGCAAAGATTCCATTTTAAAATGAAGTAATTTGTCAACATTTCCTTTTCCACTCATTTCAGTTTGCATGCAAGGATACTAAGTTTTATCTCTGGCTGTGCTACAGGGCTATAGTTTATTCACAGCAGGAAAGAGAGCAAATATAAACAGCAAGCTAATGAGCTGAACCACTATCTAGCTGGAGCTGAAGCTTACCTTAGGTTGATGTCACAGTACAGTAGCTGCAATAAACAAGTCAATGTGTCCTGCAGATTATAGCTTATTTGGGCCATGTGAATGAATATAAAATTTGAAATTCAAGTGTGCATTTTAAAAATGCATCTGCATTTGTGATTCTTTCTAATTTATGTGCAGAAATGCTGTTTCAAACTGCAATTGCAGAAGGCACTTCAAAACATGAAACTGACAATGCTGACATTGAGCTATAGCCTTGTCCCCTGGGCTCCTTTAGTGCCAGTGGAGAGAAGAGAAACTTTCTGGGTGTCACTCAGAATCACAGAAGGGCTCAGGATCACAGAATCACAGAATATGCCGAGTTGGACGGGACCCCCAAGGATCATCAAGTCCAGCCCTTAGGCCTGCACAGGACCATCTCCAAGAGTTACACCATGTGCCAGAGAGGATCATCTAGTTCCAAGCCCTCTGCCATGAGCAGTGACACCTTCCATTAGACGAGGTTGCTCAATCCCCCATCCAGCCTGGCTTTGGACACTTCCAGGGAGGGGTCTCCACAACTTCTTCAGGCAAACTGTTCCACCCCTGATCAACCCCACCGTAAAGAATCTCTTCCATATATCTAACCTAAATTTCCCATCTTTCAGTTTGAACTTATTACTCCTTGCCCTATCACTACAGTTCCTGATGAAGAGTCCCTGTTCAACTTCCTCTCCCCAAATACTGGAAGGTTGCTATGAGGACTCCATGCAACCTTCTCTTCTCTAGGATGAACAGTCCCAACCCTCTCAGTCTGTCTTCACAGGGGAGGTGCTCTAGTCCCCTTAAAAACTTTGTGGCCTCATCTGGACTTGCTCCAAAAGTTCCATGTCCTCATGTTGTGGGCACCCAAACTTGGTTCTGGCACTTGGCCCGGTTCAGGGGTCTGCTCAGAGGCACCTGGAAGGACGTGTTTCTCTCCATCTACTACAGTGTGTGAGCAAAGCTCAGATGCAGATGTCTTCATTTCTGACATACTATAAGACTGGAGAGATAATTACTTCATAAATATAACAAAGTGACTACTTAGCCAACACTAAGTCTTATGTTGTCCACAGACATCCCCCTATCAGAACAAGTATTTGTGCTTACTACTTTTCATGGGGAATGCCTGTTGGATTTGGGTATCCTTTGCTGGCTACAAGTGCTTTAACTTAAATTGATAGGAAGATTGAATAATATTATACATGGACATTATATATAAAATATAGTCTTTTCAGAGCATTTCCACAGTGAATACAAGTTTCCTAAGCCAAACCGGTGTCCTTGGATGAGGAAAGATGGAATTTTTTCTTATTATTCTTTTGTGGCTTACAGGAACAATATTAGCAAGCATCATTTGAATTATTTGTAATAACTATTACAACCCAGAGGGTGACTGTGCTCATGCAACAGGCTAGCCCTTACCATCAAAATATTTACATAAAGTTTCTTGAGTAGGCTGTACTGAGAACACAATGGCTGCTTCACCTGACCATGAAGAATTCTGCTGCTCTGTATTTGATGACGATAGAAAAGTGCTCCTTTTTCAAACTTATGTAAAATTTTCCACTGATGCAATAATAGTAAAATATCTGGGAAAAAATACAGCAGCAAAAACTTTTCTTTACTGATATGCTAACTTTATTAATTTCTGCATGCAAAAGCTGAATTATTTGCTTGCATGAGGTAATTTACCCTATACAGTTGCAGCAAATACTTGACATCTTAGGAAAAATTTTACTTGAACAGGTAGGTGTAGGGCTAAATTTCTTTCTCCAAATATACAGCTTTTTGTTAACTGCAGTCTAAAAGTGCTTCTACAAACACAGCTTTGAGCTAGAGTTACAGACTTATTTTTAAACCAAAAGCAATGAAAAATTACCAATTCTGTTGAGTTGCCTTAGTTGTTTGAATGACATCTTGTGAGTGAGATAGCCATCTAACTATTGATAAACCTGGGTATCTCATTACCTCCTGTGAGCTGTCATGACAGCTACGTATTTTGTATTTCTGCTGCTGCTCAGAGTGAACAGAATTGATCGAATGGGCTGGTAGCAGGAACTGTTCACTGGAAATCTCAGATCTTTCTGGAGGAAGATGGAAATATATGAAAATACACAAGCTGAATTTCAGAAAGCTCTGTGTGAGCGACTGCATCCTGAGTGTGAGGATCAAGTCATCCAAATATCCCAAAAAGTGCATTTTCTCCTTTCTGGAAATGAGAAATTAATGAGATTAAAACTCCTCTATTCTCCCTGGTTTGGGTTTTTGGTTTTTAGTTTTATCACTCTAAAATTTAGAATGTTCTTCTTCCTGTGAGGAGGATCTCAGAGTAAGCACAGCTAAGTGATGGTTGGTTAAGAAATTTCTGTAATAAAGTGGATCGAATCCCCAAATCCAGATCTAACAGAAGTGAAATCTCAGTTGAGAACAATGTGTAACACGAAAATCAGAGAAATATGTGTACTAAATTTTGATCAATCTGATAACAAAAGCAGACCAACAGGCATTGCAGTAGACTTCTGCTAGAAATTTTGGCCATTTCTGACTTACATTTCTAGATGATTCTGTGTTAGGAACAAAATGAATACCTGTACTGTAGTTCAGACTTTCAATCTTGTGCCTGGAGAATGGTTTCCAAGCATCTCTGTACATACTGGTTGCAGTCATAGACTTTAATTTTCTCTGATGTGGAGGCTTGATCACAAGCACAAACATAGAAGTCCAGTTCAAACAACTCTGCTTTACTTACTGCACACATTAATTCTCCTTTGGAAGCTTGTAGGAAATTCTTGTGGCCAAAAAAAGCCGAGGTTTCAGAACATCTGTCTCCAAGAGGCTTTCTGTAGCATCACATCTCTCCCAGCCTTCACTTCTGGCACACGTGTTGACTCAAATGTGGGCTACATACAGAAGACTTTGAAGTGCTAAGAGGTTCCTTGATATAATGCCATTGCAATTTAATTATTTTCTCCAGTTAATTAATTATTTTCTGCCTCAGCTACAATAAGTTTAAGGCATTAGATGGGATGAAAGATTTTTTTTAGGTTTAACTTATAAAAATGCAAATGATCTGGAATTAAATTGCTCAGGAACTTCACTCTCCATCATACAGTGATAAGAAGCACTTGAGCTGTACTTCTTTTCCATGGCACAGCAGCCTGCCTGAGTGATCGCTGGACTGGGAGATTTTCCACCTCACCTCCTCTTCCCATCTCCAAAGAGCTTAATGTGTTACAGAGCGCTTAACTTACTCCTCCACTCTTTTTTCAAAGAGGAAGTGACCTGAAGTGCAGATCAGTCCTTTCTGTTGTACTTCACATTCATATCCATGGAAAGTCCTCCATTTGCCCAGGATATCAGTTATCCAGGACTGATTTTGTACAAGAAAATCAACAAATAGCTTTCAGCTTTGTCTGCCAGCACATACCATGTCAGACCTTGGGCCTTTACTCCACTTTCTTGATCACTTCTGCTTTTGAAAAAACAATTTGAAAGATCTCCCATTGCTGGTTTTACGCAGAATCTTCTGAAGATTATTGCAGATGAAGAAACAGAAATTTCATTCAAGGTGAGAAACCAGCATGATTACAATTCATCATCACTCAAGCACATAACACAAAGATTGCCTGCTGCATCCCTATGTCTTTTTTCCCCTGAATGCTGAGTGGAGTTTTAAAGAGGGAAGTTATTATCTTTGCCTTCCTTGTGTAGTTTCTCACCAGACACACTGGATTATTGAAATTCTCCCACTAGCTTCCTTGACATAAGCGTTTCGAGCTTCCTGTATTTATACAGGACATCTCTCCCTGACTGTTAATCTACTTAAATAATCCAAGTTTCTAGATATTATTGACCCTCTTTGAGCTGAAGCTTCCACTTCTTCTGCACCTCCAGAGCTATACAGAATTCTGTACCTTCTCTGTTTACTTTTCCCTGGTTTGCTTCTCATCGGTTTAATTCCGCTATGATGTCAAATTTATCTTCATCTGCTTTTTGCAGAAAATGCTCAGTACCCTGTACATACACAGCATTTGCAGAGACGTACCCTTGGAAATCGCTTGCATTGCTGACTTGCACAACCTACAAGATACACAGGCGCAGAACTGCAGAAATGTAACTGAGAACTGAGGTTCTGTTAATGCATTTGCTCTTCTGATAAAGGTTTTTAAGACTGTAAAACATAAACACACCAAACCCATTCTTCAATGTAGTATGCAATGTTCTTTTTGAAAACAATAAACAAAAGCTTTCCACTCTATATAGCATTTCATAAATATGTGTTTATTCCTCATCTTTCATCAGTTTTACAGTTTAAACCAGTGCCTCAGTGGTAATATTTGTCAGAAGCATACGATGGAACTTCAGATACTTCTATTCTATAGTTCTGAAGTTAAAAACAAATTAACAGGCCTTTCCATAAGGAACTGTGCCAAAAAAAAAGAATGCAACTAATGTCTTATAACATATTACAGAGTTACATAAGATTTCAACTTACATTTCTATTCTACTCCATGTACTGTATTTACACAGTTAACTAATTTATTATTTACATTTTTCAAATTCTGTAGTCATAAATCTTTTCATATTGTACATTCTAGTTTAAATTTTTATTACAGAAATTATTTAACACGCATTTTAGACACTGCAATTTCAATATTTCACATGAGTTCTAGGAAATTACTGCCTGGTTTCACTAGTAATGTGTCAAGATGTCTCCTTCATAAGAAAATACATATTACAAAGGAATTTTACAATATTCAGAATCTTCAATTTTGAAAAAAGTAAGTACCTTGGATGCAATAATGATAATGTTATTTCCTTTTCTATGCAATATTTTGTTTGGAATGGTATTTTTCCTGAGATGTAAAATTGTTAAGTGTGAGGTGTGGTTTTTTAATAAAAATTTTAAATTTTACATAAATGTTGGCCTTCTATTTACTGAAAATTAGTCCTACCTATATAGATATATAAATGTTATTTATATATCTATATCATATTTTCCAGAAAAGTCTATATCTACATAAATAAACACTGCTATTACATTAGGAAACTTCCCACTATCCCTAAAAAGCAATGTGCTCAAGTACAATATTCAACTTCTGACACAGACACAATAGTAAATGTGACCTCTAACGGTAATACTTTCTTCCAAGGGAAGTAAGAGGTACCTGTTGAATTTGGAAGACATGGCAGACAATTTATGTGGACCCGATGAAGGAAATTTTATATATCCAGTCCCAAAAATGTTATGCAGGAGCATCTGACACAGCAGACAACTTTGGGTCAACTTTCCATGTTACATGTAACTACCTAAGTAATGTCTTAATAGAAAAAAGTTAATTATAGAAAACCCTTACAACATTTAGTGCTGTGTGTCTTCTCTCATTACAATAATACGCTGTTCTATTAACAAATGATTGCAGGTACTAAGTTTAAAGTAAATGGTCATAATTTTCATGTTTCTTTTATTCTGTTATTGGTAGATACTGTTAGGCACAATATGACATTCTTTGTAAACATAAAGATAAATTTTGATACATTAGACCATGAACTGAAGTTACAGAAAACAGTATACAGACACTTAAAAAGCACAGATCCACAACACGCTCCAGGTATAAATGGAGGCCTGACTTACTATCCATTGCAACTAAAACCCCCAGCTGACACCAGTGGAAAAGAAATGCATTCTAGTCACCAAACATGCCTGCTTCTGAAATAATCCATTTTTTTTCTCTTCTATCAAAGATTTAATATATTTTTAAAATATAGGTCTTATAATCCCATTGGTAAAAATGTATTTTACTTTATTTACCCTAAAACACCTAATTATTATAAAGTCACTGTCAAGAACTAAGGCCCCTAAAGAAAGTAATGTAACTAACACATTTCGAAAGCTTTCTTCAAAATATGTATCTACATATTTTTAAGAAGTTGAAAATAATCTTCCAATAAAAAGTCATAAGAGAAAAATCTCTTGAAGGTTTTTTATTTCCCAAACTTAAAAGTACACTACGTTTTTGTGCAACGCTGTGCAACTCAAGAACCAAACTGAGGAATTATGTCTGAACTTCTAGTATATTGCTTATTGCACCTCTCACCCTTAATAACCTGTATGTGTATAGTAGGCACAAATTAATATGAGTTATTTACATCCAACAAAGCAAAATCAGAATTCTTACCAGAAAATATTTCTTGAAAAAAAAAATAGTGCACTTAAATTAGGTAAGTTTTACGAAATTGTTCAGTATCCCATGGTTATATGAAGAAACATCAATAATAGTCTATAAACTCATAGAGGATTTTTCTTCTGCTAATGATCCACAAGCGATCTGAGTATATAGTTACTGTTATTGTTACTAGGAACTAGCTCCTCACTTCCTCTGAATAATCAGGAAAAAAAGTATTAAATTATTTAACAAACAAGCTTTGGAAAGATACATTAATTTTCCTTTTCTAACATGCTAGAAACAGAGAATAAGGCAACAACTGAGATAAAAATATATCTTACTTTGTAAACTAAGCTTCTTAATACATTTCTTAAAAGTGAACTTTCATGCTGAAAAATTGAAAGGCCTTGAAAGAAAAACTTAAATTACTTTGACAAGACCATGCCTTCTATTTAATTCAATATTTTGAAATACTCCAAAATGTATTGAGAGGGATTTATTTTATTGTAATAGATGAGTCTTCAGCTTTAAGTAGCTTCTTTGTATGGCTAAAAAGCTTCTATAGCGCCATTCAAGACTGAGTAATGTTGAGAAAAATTCCACTGATTTCCATTGCATGCTTCTATTTTCTTATATTATTGAAGTATTCTAATGTAATTCCATGGAAAAACAACATGGTGTGCTAATATCAGTGTTTTCTGAGTTATACGCAGACATCAAAACACAGGCCTTGCTGACTCATATGGTCTTTATGACCACAGAAAGTTATTTTTTTCTACTCAAAGTAAATAACTTTTACTGACCAAAACTGGTTGATAAAATCATGGTGGGTGACACTGAAGTAATGAGAAAATCATTCTATAAGTAGTTTTAAGTCTCAGGTACACAGAAAAATTGTTCAACATAAATTAGACTGACTGCAATTCTCCTATTTAGAGAAGGATAAAAAAGAAGAAAATTATGTGATAAGACTTCTGAACTCATTTTTCATGCTGAGCAAAAAAATTCACTTTTAAGTTCATTCAGTGCTCGATATCCTGCTTTGTCCATTTCTTTGGTATTCTGTTCTCATTCTGCAAATTCTAACAGAATTTTAATGGTCATCTTACTTCAAACGAAAGAGCAATGAGCTGAAAGCACAACCAGAACAACAGATGCCCTAATACTGCAGAACATGATGGATCTAATGATTTTTCTCTCTTTATATTCATTTCTTGTAATGATTGGGGGCATCTGCAAATGCAAATTTCAGTCTGTAGGCCTCTGCTAGGAGTACACTGATGTCTTCATTTCCCCATCGTCCTGTGGGCAGATTTTGTAAAAATATCAGTAACTCCTAGACCAAGAGAAAAAAAAAAAGAAATAAATATATTTTTTCCAATAGCAGTGTAATAGCAATGTATTACTTATACAATGATTATTTATAAGCAATCACTCATGCAGCACTTTTGTATCCCAAACAAACCTGAGATCGCATTAGGTTTTGTGATTTTCCTGTAACTTTTACAGAGACACTTGCTGTTTAATCCTTCAGTTCAGAAACCTGCTATTAATTTGCTAGATTTTGGGGGTTTTTTTAGAAAAATTATCTATTTGTGTTGTTTCCTATCCAAATTACTGTTGTTATGCTCCAGGGCACAGAGTTATACAATTGGATACGTTTTCAAAATTATAGATGTTTGCTAAGTCTGGGCCTCCCTCACACTGATGCAAAGATAAGCTACTTCTCTATTCATACATGCAAAATTATGTAAGAAATTATTATTTCAGTCAGTTGCAGTCAAATCCCACCTCAATTCTTAGCCCTGGTTCCCCGCTCTTTGCTGGTTTCTTGTCCCAAAATATTTTCCTATGGGTCAGTTTTTCCTCTCTATCAGGTTTAGGCAAAATTCACTTCCAGGCAGCCTAAGCCCAGAAATAGAGGTAACAAGGAGCTAACTGGGGCAGTGCCTGTATGTTCAGTTCTGATGAACATACACCAAAATCCACCATGATCCACAGCAGACCAAAGCCTCAAATCCTCGGGATCTGCTGAAACCTGTCAGCTCTGAGAGGACTCTGTGGAAGATCAGCTGCCACAAATTCTCTCCTGAGTTCATGCAAATGACAATTTTTATACAGCTTGTAATTTGACCCAACTTGGGAAGTTAGTTTGTTCTTTTTTAAAAAATGGTGACCCAAAAGGTCACAAACCCTCAAATCTGCCATCTTAGGACAAATCTGAAAATCATATTTTAAACTTCCCATAGAGCAGATCACCTGAAGAACCCCTGTCTCATGCTTTTAATTGTTTTCATAAACTGTGGCAAAGCAGCCAAAGGGAAGTTATGGATGAGTCAAAACAAAATGAATGTGGATTTTTAGAGTGGGAGGTATAAGGTGATCTTAAGAATAAGTGCAGTTGTTAAGCCTGCTTGTATCTTCTAGGTGCTCTGTTTTTGCAGAAAAAATGCAGACAATTTGTGCACATTTGTATACATGCATATATATTTGTGAGGATGTGCAAATGTATATTTATGCATGAATATGTTCGTTAAGGTTTATTCTAAAGATCAGAAACAAGTAAGCAGGAATGCAATTAAAACCACAGCCATTATATTGCTATAAATCAGAATCCTGCAGTATCGTGTATAAGTACCCAGGGAAATTATTCTTCCCCATAAAAGTCTTATTTTCCTTGTTCCCCCTCTCCCTCCTCTGCACCTGCTTTCACAGAAGACGGCTGCAGGAGCCCTTAGCAAGGATTCAGTGATTGTAGGAAACAGAGAGGAGCAAAAATTAACATGAAATGTTTTTTTGTGTTTGTGAGAAAATTATTTTGAATTCATCTATTTCACGGTCTTGCTATACTGGCTCTTGTAATATGAAAAGAGAAAGGATAGAAGTTGAGCAGTACTATGCATTTCATTATGAATAATAAGTACTAATACAACAGTTAGGATGAGAATGTCTCTATTACACTTGAGAGAACACATTTTTAATAAAGTATTGTATAACTGTCAAAATCCCACTCCTTTTTTTATTATTTCTATGTACTTATTTGACAATTATGCTGATAACTGTAATTAATAAATTAGCAATGCAGAGCAGGAAAGTTTTGTGGAGGCATGATAAATGTCTACCTCCATGAAAGTTCTTTTCCTCTTTTACAAAAGTAACTTTCAAGCAACTCTAAGACACAGCAGTTAATTCAGTGAGCTTTGTGAAATTACCTTTTTTTACTGTGTTGGTTTTTCCTTGGCTACTAGTCAAATAAATTTGGCCCAAACTAATCCTCCAGGCACTAGAGAACCCTGAGCATGAGCATTCTACCAGACCTCAGTGCTTGTACTTGGTAGAACATCACCTCATTGGTGACACAACCCCACCTGCCTGCACAGAAGGTACTACTGAGTTACTCAACAGCTACTGAAGAAAAGATGAACTGTTTGAGAATAAGATTAGAATGCAGGAGCCTGCATTGCCACACTGATTGTTTCTCTGGCGATTGCAGACGTTTTTCAAAGCAGTAAATGTTGCTACACATTTTGCAACACAGATAATTCTTGTAGATGAATGATTTCTGTTGATAATTCTGTTTTGACAATAAGGCCATCACCCTGGATATGCATATCAAAAACATATTACAAAAATATAGCTTATTTTCTTAAAACTGTCTACATAGCAGTCACTTTTGCAATCACTGATTACTCAATGATTAAAAAACAAGTAAAATAAGTCAGTCATACTTCTCCAAAGCACTGAAGGCACATTATCCTAGAGACAAACCATGTTTTCTAAAATAAGCTCACAATTGTAAAGGTTTGTATGGAAAGGACCCTTGGAAAAACACACAAACCACATGATTTTTCTCCTAGGAGACATAGCACAACAGCAGGAGAAATCAGGTGCTTCAAGCTGAAACCTGAAAACTGAAACCATCCAACCTTATGCTCCTCACTGACATGCATAACTTCAACATCCATACTATATGAAACTTAACATGCAGCTCAAATCTGAAATAGGACTGTTAGCGATGAACTAGTTTAACTTCTACTATTAATTTAATAATAATTCTCATCAGAATTGAGTATACAAATAAACGGCAGAGTAATCCATTGACTGTCCAAGTCCATTTCTGTTTGAGTGGGCATTTTGCCACTGTTGCTAAGGGAAAAGACCAAAGCATAGGACTGATACTGAGTAGTGAATATGTGTTAGAAATCCAAGTGAAGCAACTGGCCAAAGACACACTACTTGTGTGATTGTCTAAAGATAAGGCCTATCTTCCTGTCATCGACTACAGAGTTCCAAAACTAGCTCAGATAGAAATAAAACTTATGTTTTGTTAAAAATAAATACGTCTTGGCAAAAACCATACTAGAGAATTAATTTTTATTTTTTTTTAATAAGAAAACTTTATTCTCTTTAACTGCTAAAGAAAATCATGCTGCATTTATTGCTGAGTATGGGGCATTCCTTGGAAACAAGAAAACTACCACAAACAAACAAAAAGCACCAAACAAACAGTCTTCAGATTTGAAGAAATGTACAGACATACTCTACTTAATATTTACAGGAGCACATGACAAGTTTGTCTAAAACCGCTCAATTCAACATGAGATGACTACAAGTGATTCAAGCCTCCTGATTTATTTTTAATTATTATTCTTATTTATTCGCCAACAGATAAAGCAGAAACTACTAGATTGCATGTGCAAATAAGGCATCCATGCTAAGTGCTTAAATTAATTTGCTTATCCATATCAGAATTAAAATATGAGACACTCTTTGGAATATGATGAATCATAATGTGAATCAATATTTACCATTAAAAATTCATTGATGGTAAACTGCCTGGTATATTTCAGAACAAGAAAACTGAGTCTGAAAAGCAATATTTGTAAAATATTCCTGCAAGAATTTTATTTTCTGCTTAATTTAAATGACATTGTGATGCCACCTGGCTGAGGAATCAGGGCAGCCAGTAGATCATCATCAAAGCTGGGGTTTCCAAAATCCCAGTCCAATGTTTGTTTATATGTTGGCTGATCAACAAAAAATATGCTCAAAATTATATCCTTTGCATTTGGTGGGTAGAGTGCTCTGGTTTCTTGGACTCTTACTGAGCGGAATAGCCATATTAATCTCTTGAACTAGGGCACAGCTGCATGGCCCAGCCTGCCAGCACTTCAGCTCAGTCTGTATGTCATGTTTGCCCTCTCATGCCACACCATGGAAAGGCATCTCCAACTTCCCTTCCTCCTCGCTAGCCAAGCAGTGGCAGATTTCCTCCTGACTGGGGAAGTCACAGGTATCTGAGGTATGTACAACCAGCAGGCAATTCCTCATCTGTGAAATAACTTGGCTAAATTAAAACAACCAACCAACACGACCACCCCACTCCTACTTTTAATCCCTGTTTACTTTTACCTCTGCTAAAACTTAAAGGAAAATGAGAGTATTTTCAAAGTGGTAAAAATGGGAGAACAGTCTGATTACCTTGCCTCAGTTTTGACTGACCACATCTGCTCTGAAACATCACAAGTCTCTGTGTGCAGGAGCAACAGTTGGGCAAAGAGCAGAGGAGCATCAAAGTACCACTCAGATTTGCTCCTGCCCCCCATGAAGCACAAGAAAAAGTGAAGACATTTTAAGCACAGTGTCACTGACATGGTTAGGGGGCTGCAGCTGATGTTATAGCAGGAGTGTGAGAACACCGTGGGATTTTTTTGCGGGAAGAAGAGAAGGTTAAGGCAGGACCTAAGAGCGGCTCTCCACTACATACAGTGGGGGTTAGAAAGAAGAAAGAGGGGCCAAGAGACAGCAGTAACAAGTTGAAGCTAACTTGTCATAAGGGAAAAAATCCTTCACAGTAAGGAGGCTTGAGCAGCTTGCCAGGGAAACTGAGACTCTGTCCACTGGGATTTTCACAACTTGCCTGGGCAAGCCCCTGAACAGGCTGCTCCAGCTCTGATGCCTGCCTGGCTTGCAGCAGCAGATTGCACCATGGACCGCCATCCACACTGAAATTTTCCAGTGTCTTATTTTTTAAAGGACATGGACTTAATTAGAAGTCCTAAAGCACAACCAAAGGACCACTGAACATTTACTCATTTGAACCATTTCAAGAAACAATAAAGGTATGTGTCCTAACAAGTATGTATTTTTTTGTTTGGAATTATAGAAGGTAGCAGGCTGGTGTACTAGAGTTGCTAGGTCAGCCTACTGATAAATTAAAAATCCATATATCAAACCGACTTTTTAGTATGGCAAAAGATCCAAATGTAAACTATATACTATGCTTTGTAAGAGATTTCTGGTTCATGTTGATGTATTTAAACCACAGTTCTGAAATAATTCTTCAGCACATTTGAAATTCAACATTTCTGTTACCAAACAAAACCGTCCTCTTTTATAGAATTTCACTCATTGTATTTCCACTACTTAATTGCATTTGGATTTACAAGATACTTTACCTATGTGTGTTTGTAACACACACTAAAATATACTAAAACACTTTATATATAGCATGCTCATCTATAAAGTATACGATAAATAATTTTTCAACACTTAAAAGCAGCTATTGAATGTAGAAGAAGCAATTGAATGCAATTTTAAAGTAAATGTACTTTGAAAATGTAATTTTCTTTCAATAATTAATGTATTCCAGAATTATCCTATTCACCATGTAGTCAAGACAAGACAGTGGTACACATGCTGGAAGTGCTGTGGCATAAAAGCACCTTCAGACATATGAAAAGTAAAAGTATGAGGTCTATGTTTTAAACACCGCAACAGTAAGATCTAGGAGCAGTACTGCCTATTAAGCAGTGGCTCTTATCAGATACAAACTTATTCTTGAGGGAAAAAAAATGTTATCCCTGAAGATCCAATACATATATCTAAAAGAAAATACCACACTACCAGATAGACAGCTCAAAAAGATGATTTCCAAAGCCCTTCTTAATCACAATATTCCTCAGTTTCCTCTAAAATCAAAAAGGTCAAGGCTCGTTCCTTTTAAAACTAAGTCAAAACTGAATGCTAATAAAACTTCACAAAATACATTTTAATAATTATTACAAAGTTATCAGCCCCTTCTTCCTTACTGAGATTGTAATCCAGTGAAATCTAAGCATGTTAAAACAATCTTTAAAAACCCCAAACCCAGAAGCAAAGAAAGAAAATTTTATCAAGTTTTGAAATCTGGTCCATTAGCAAATCTCCTTACAATATGAAGTCTGCTATAATTCCTTTAATCAATGCAGTTTCTAGCATAAGGTTGGGAAATAATATTAGTTATTTGGCAATGGCTATCTATTAGTTGTTATACTATTTATTGTCACCCCTACTCTGACTCTATATGTGGATCTTGAAGGAAGGAACATCAAAAAAATTATAGATCAGATAACATGTTGATAGTTAATAAAACATAAGGATGTTATTCTGATGAGTAGAGCACAAAGGTATCTTCTGTGATAATCAAAGCAATGTATTTACTTTGAAAATTCAGTTCAGACTTTGTGTGAATTATTGTCATAGTTCAATCGCAGGTTTGGGGTTTTTTAATAGAAGATACTTAACAGAACATAAAACCCAGTAATAGTGTTTTTATTTCTAGATAATATAAAATGGCAATAACTAAAGTTAAAATCAAACTTGAACATACTGAAGACATTAATAGAGTTAGTTTGTAATGTCAAAACTGAGAACTGGTCTATTAATTTAACAAATAAAGGCAGTCCTAAAATGCAGTATTTTTCTACGAGAGTTGTTAATCCTTCCTGCTGCTAACTGCAATGTAATTATGGTCTGAGTACTTCTGGTCTACCACAGCTCTATTTTGTACTGACAGGCAGAACCTCCAATCTTACTATATTCTATAAACATAAACTTTTGTACATAAACTATGAACATAAACATAAATATTATACTTTAGGACTACATATAAGCAAATGAAAGATAAATTAAATTTATACATAATCTTTCGTTATTTGATAGGGAATTGCTAACACTTTTAACAAGGGCTGTATCTGTTACACATTATGCACACATATAAAACATTGCAAAATTTATGCTGGCAATTTGATTAAATGGCTCCTTTATGACTTATTTGTACTTTCAAAAGTTGTGCTTGAAATTCTAGAACTTAGTACCTACTTTTAAAGAACTAATGAGGTGAAATTATACTAAAATTTATTTCATTATTGAGACAAGCGAAGGAGGAAACCAATTATTACCAGACAAAAAAAGCCCATTTATCTTTTTAGATAATATGAAAGAGAAACAAACCATATGCATGCATACAACAAAACTCTAGATGTTTTTATGATTTTATGCATAATATTGTGCCAAATATGGACACTGCTGGACAATGATTCAAATATTTTTTTTGCAACCAGATATAACCACTATACAGACAAAAGAAATCCTTAATATAGAAATTATTTCATTCCTTTCCTATTTCCTTTACAGCATTTTTTTCACCTGATTGTATCTGGGATTGTGGAGTGTGAAAGGAAAGGGTTGGATGGATGGCTAGGGCCAAGAGGGCATCCCCTCCATGGCCTCAGTCCCTTCCCTGCACTGTGAAGCCAAACAGACAGATTTGCCAGAGCTACTGTGTGGCTCAGACCCTGTGAGAGCTGCAGTGACCAGGCTGGCAGTGTGCTGTGCCTTGTTAAACTCTCATCCTCTTCCCAGATATTTAGGATGAAGGATACCTGCTGCTTTGGGACTCAGCCAAGCTCAGTCCAAATCCTCCCCCTTCAGCCTTCTATCAAAGCAGGAACAATCGCACTGGCTGGGGACACGAAAGTGCAGGTCCAGTGTGCTCTGAAGAGCCCGGCTGACCTTGTTCAGCTGCCTTAGAGCTGCTTTTCCCTTCTCTCTGCCCCTTGCTGTTGATACCATAGTGCACCAAATGAATAGGGCTCTAGCTCTGAGACAAGTTCTCTTTTCTCTCTTTAGTACTATTTCTCTTCTTTCAATGTGCTCAGCGATATTCCCTGTGCTGCTGCCACTTCTTACTTCTCCAGCTGTCCTAACCTGCTGCATGGAGTTGCAAATAATGAGCTGTATTTCTGGAGTGCTGTGCATCTTATTAATTACCTACATCTTGGAGTCAGAAAAAACATTTCTTTCCTATTGGGCACAGCTGGAACTGAGAATACTAAGATTTCAAAATCTATTATTAAAGAGATACCAGGAATAGGTCACCTACTGCAGCTTAAGAAATATTTGCTGCAGACACAGGTTAAGAGGCATTAGTGGACCTGGATCCTTCAGTGGTACAGCTGACTGCCTGTGCTGTTTCCTGAGCATGGAAAGCTACATGCCCCATGTACATGCAGTGTAGGCAGTGAGGGCTGGCACAGCACAGAACAGTCCCTTCTGGACACTGGATGCAACAATGCCCTCCTTGTTATCGTAATTTCAAAGACTATGAATGAACCTAAACTTTGATATGCACAAGAAGGGGAAACACTGTTTCACCTCTGCCAAGTGGTAGGAGCATTGAAGCCTGCACTGTACACGGTCTGAAGAATTTAGGAGAGAGATGTTCTTGGCCAGTCATAAATTCGTGTCACTGAAGAATTCCCACCTCGAATGTGAAAGTTTGCATCTTTTTCATGACAGTTTAGAGGAAAAAACCCAAATATGCCGAAAAAAAACCCCCAACCCAAGTATGTGCTGAAATAATGTAAGATTAGCCTTTCTAAATTCAATGCTAAATTTGATTTTTTTCTTGTACATTTCTTTATTGTGCATTACTTAAATTATGCATCTAGAATTTCTTGAAAGCTTATTAATTATTTCAATCAGTCTTATACATTTTAATTTTGACCTTTCCTTCATACACCATGAAATCTAAACCAATACACCACAGCATACAGAACTCAGAACAGTAGGAATCTAACTACACACAAAAAATGTTATTCAGAATTCTAGCTAGACTTGTTGCATCTTAAAATGAATACTTAAAAAAATCTAAATAGTTTATAGGTTGATTTCTGCTACCAGCTTCCATTCAGCAGCTCGAGGGCATACCAATTCTCAACAACTATATATATTTTATCCTTTGATTCACATATATATATATATATANCATTAATCTTATGAAAACAAAAAGTATGCTCTTCTTATAATTAATTTCATATTCCCAATAGGAACTTCATAGAAAAACACCTTAACATCCTGAAAATGAAAGCTGATGGAAAGTTGATGATCTTATCATTTCCCTTTCATGTTTTTCTTTTCATGACTACTGAAAAAGATTCCTGGACTCAGCATACTAATCCAGCAATTAAAGTCCTGTTTCATCCAGTATGAATCTCTTATACAAGTCATTAGCAACCTTAATTGCTAATCATAAAATATGAGGTTCTAAAGGACTATGTCAGAGCTGTTCTCACTTAGCTGAAGAGAAGATTTACATCTTCATTTACAAGGGTATGAAAATATATAAATTAATACGGTTAAAAAGCACATTATAAGACCACATCTTAGCTGGTATTGTAGGTACTCTCAGGTCCTTGGTCTCAAATCTAAACAAAACCAAACATACAAGTAATCTCCACCTCTAAAACAGGAAACAAATTTGCATGTTAGATCTTTTTCTTAACTAAACTTACTATTCACATGTTATTACCTGAAGTTTATAAAACAAGGTTAAGGAGTTAAAATCAAAGCAAGCATTGCCACAGAACCTAAAAGATTGTGTTCAACTCCATAAAGAAACATCTTATTTTTGTAATATCTTTTTATGCTGAACTGCCTCAAAATGCTTCAAAATTACATGCACATGAAATAGAAGATGCTGATACAGAATATTTAATACTCAAGAAAGAAGAGGGAGTCATCGTAACATCTTCCAAAAGTACCCATGTCAGGGCAATTCCAAGCACAAGAACAGGCTTGAAGGAGAATGGATTGAGAGCAGCCATGGGAAGAAAGACTTGGGGGTGTTGTAGACAAAAAGTGGCAATGTGCGCTCACAGCCTGCAAAGCCAAATATAGGGGGGGCTGCAGCAAAAGAAGAGTGGCCAGCAGGTTGAGGGAGGTGATTCTGCCGCTCCACTCTGCTCTTGTGAGACCCCACCGGGAGTACTGCATCCAGCTCTGGAGTTCCCAGCACAGGAAGGATACAGACTTGTTGAAATGAGTGCAGGAGAGCCACCTCTCCTGTGAAGACAGGCTGAGAGAGCTGGAGAGAAGGCTCTGGAGAAACCTTGGAACACTTTCCAGTATGTAAGGGGGACTACAAGAGAGCTGCAGAGAGACTTTTTACAAGGACCTGTAGTAACAGGAATGACCTGAAGCTGAAGGAGAGTAGGTTTAGATTAGATATAAGGAAGAAATTCTTTACTGTGAGGGTGGTGAGGCACTGGAATAGGTTGTACAGAGAAGCTGTGGATGCCTCATCCCTGAAAATGTTCAGGGCCAGGATGGATATGGCTCTGAGTAACCTGATCTAGTGGAAGGTTCCCTGCCCATGGCAGGGGGATGAAGCTCAATGATCTTTAAGGTCCCTTCCATCCCAAACCATTCTGTGATACTTGAACACTGATCTAAATTCATACTTAAATCAGACAGTCAAACAAAAACAGTCTTAGGTTCTTTCTCACATTTAAACTAGAGAAAACAGAACTTCCATTTTACATTATCTCATATGAAAATTGAATATCCCAGGAAGTATCCAGAAAGGTTTCACAGTACTCCAATTCCTACAGCTCAGAGGAGAATGGCTCTGAACCACTCTGATTATAATTGTTGCCATATTGTATTATGAAATATTGCTATATTGATGGTATTTGGAGACATGTGTTGTTCTTATGCACCAAAATATAAATCATAACAAGGAAATAATCAAGAAAAGCTCAAGTATATCACATGCCACTAGCTCTATGCAAAACACATAAAACAGATAAACAGATATGCAAAATAGATAAAGGAAAATGGATGCAAATACCCAGAGTATAAAAAAGTCACGAAGATCAGTTGACATTCTATTAAAAGAAAATCCAAACAAAACACAACCAAACATAGAATGTACTGTACCAATTAAGACTGCAGCTATAATGAAAGAATTTAATTTCTGAAATGACTTGCCAATGAATAAATTACTATATTTTATCTATATTTTTCTGTAGTCAAGAAAGATCAAAATATTTGTACAGCAGATTTCAAGAGAAAATTTACAATTCTGCCTCTCCATAAAGTCCATATGCTACCCACTGTTTTTGGTTTGGTTTTCCTGACCATAATCTGGCAATGCATTTTAAATGGAACAATTTCTACAGCTACAAATTCACACATATTTCATTTCCTTATGTATAACGACTTAGATTTTAACACTGTGGTATGAATAGCTAAAAGATCGGTAAAAAAAAAAAAAAAGAAGAAAGAAAATAATAAAATACCAATTGAATATAATGAACCACAAGGACAAGAGCATATAAAAATTTTATGTATTTCGGATTTAAACTAATTAGCATGCTTTGATAAAAAGGTATTTCACACTGTAAAATGTTCTTAGTAAAATCTCATCTTGTTTTAGGAAAAACTTATATTAAGGATGGCTGATGTAAAATTGCCTGTATACATAAGTAGTGCCATCTGAGATATAAAGCTTTTACAACCCGTAAAGAGGTTACAATGCAGTGGCTACTTAAATTAGTGTATTTTTAGAAGTAAAACAAGTAGTCCTAAACACAATTCAAATGGAATACTGTCAGTATCCTACCTATATAAGGCTGAGCAAGGCCATTTCCATTACATTGCTCCATCACCACCACATGAGGCCATATATTGGTGTTCTGTTCTGAATAACGAACTACCAATCCCCACATGCCAAGTCAGAGCCCATAAAGCTTTTGTGCACCTCTAATAGACTTAAGGACAACAACACAGAGAACCAAAGACTTGGCAGTGGCAGAGAAGAGCCAAACCACCTTCATGAAGATATCACAGTTAAATGAAAGGACAGAAAAAGAACCTGCCCAACTCTTAGGTCTCTACATTCGCAGGAAATCTGATAACTGAAAATTTCCAAGTTAACCAGAGAAGCCTCACAAAAATCAATATGCAGTAATCCAAAAATCCTTTAATCTCTGAGGACAACACCACTGCTCACATTAAGAAATCGTTCAAGCTTCCTTGATGAGCACAGCACACAGTTACAAGAGCACAAGACAGGGGATCATCCAACCTGCATAAGTTTTCCCAATGTACAAAACCAACAACATCCCCACAAATTTCTATCCATTCCTTGATGCCTTAAGAGAAAAAATATGATAAAGAATGTTTCCGTCAGAGAAAAATTCTAAAAGTGCATCCATAGACAATCACACTGAAGCATCAATTCAAATTAACACAATATAATCCAATTGCACACTATAAGCTAAAGAATGAAAATATTCTAAAACAGAATAAAAGCCATGCAAGCAAGATGAATAACAACTATGCTCAAGACATCTTTTAATTTGTTTGGGGACAACAAAAAAACCCAATTAGGATTAATCTTACTGTATCACACAGTAACATAAATTTGTCGAGCTTTGTCAGAAAATATATACTGCTCTTTACCTCCTGATATTTTACATAGAAAGTGCTTCACTTTATCTACTGGTTTATAAATCAAAGTGAAATATTTTATACACTTTTGATCTTTCACCAAAATTATGTTATGACTCAAATCTTTACCCCCATTAAAAAGCAATCCAAATGCATTCTAGAAGATAATCATATTCCCTCTCAAGCTTTGCTTCACAAGGTTAAATAAGCAACATTCTCTTAGTACTCTCTGCTAGAACCAGTTTTTCCATTTCCCAGTCTACTGCTGTTAAACACAATTCTAAAGAAATTACATAAAACCCACACAATTCTCATGCAAGTCCCAGAGAGATGCAATTTTTCAAAAGCATGTAGACAGAAATATATTACTGGGACCACAGAAAAATAAGAACTCTAAATGGGAGCCCTAAGGTACACACAAATATCCTAAGGCCCTGGACTTCGAAGACAATTAAAATACTGTCACATTTTCTTTATATAATATTTAATCACCTTTCTTGCATATCACTATACTGACAAAAATAGAAATCTACAACTTAACTTTGCCCAGCCAGAATTTGAGATCAAGTTTCTATATAAGATGATAAATCCCTTAATGCTCATGGAAAATATGAGTTTGTAAACCATCAGCTGAATGCAGGGTTTATTCTTTATTTATCTATGAAAGAACAGCCTCTAGACACAAACATGAGAGAACTAAATGTCTTTTCAGTACAGTGGGTGACAATGGACTAGGTTAATCTTTTCTGACTGCTCTTTCTTAAGATTTCCAAGATTAAAGTCCTAAAATCGCTTAGGTCATGAGTACGTCTTCTTGGCAATCCTGGTCCACACATCTAAGGAAATAAACAAGTTTACACTGTAAAACTTCAGAAGAATCTTCACATTGAAAGCAGTGGCCTCTGCCATGGTATCAATACCCAAAAGAACAGTTTGGCAGAGGAACACTGACAATTGCACAGCAGCTCCAGATCAGTCATCAAAGATTAACCATGTCAAAGTCCTTAATTTTCCCACTATGGAAGGACAAATATTACTAAAACCAGGGAAAATCAACACAGAGAGAAATACTGTTTTCATAACAATTATTTCAGCATGTGACAATTAGTATTACATAAACTTAATATGAATAATATTCTGCAGTATTTCTCTCTGATGTTGGGTTCTTACACTCACTTGGTTTTGTAAAAATTCGAATTACATTAAGAAAAGGTCTGTGGCCTTAAGAGATTCAGAGAAAACCCTCAAAAAATCTGTCTGAAGTGGTTATCCAAAGAATCAAAACCACACAAAAGCTAAATGGGCTTTAAGGACAACATTATACCCAAATTAATTTTCTTTGGAGAATTGAACTTTTGACAAAATTATTTCTTTAATAAAACCGTAGCTTGTGAATAAAATAAATAAACATGACCAAAAGGTGTTTAAGGGTTTGGCCAAAACTGTACTAACAGTTCTAATGGATAAACACTTTGGTGATGCATTATGTGGTTTAACATAAGTGTTTGATGGGCTGGTTACCAACAGCTACGACATCCCTCATCCATTCTTTAGCAGGCATGAGCGGAAGAATTCCTGTATTTATCTCAATAATCTCCTAGAAAGGAAACTATAGCACAGCTTGGAAGATGTAGCCTTTCCTCGCAGAAGAGAGTAAAGACGTCAACTCCATGAAATATAACTTTCAGAGGTATATTACTGCTGGCAATTTCGGTTTGCTTTAACAGGCTTGCCTGCGAGCTGGCAATTACAAAGCAGCTCTGTGCTACGGTCTGTCATCTTTTCTCAGGAGTGGCAATATTTAAGAAAGGATGTGGTAGAGAACAACAGCTATTAAGGATTTCAGATGTTCCTGCTACTAAAGATGCCTCTGTTTAACCTGCTGACCTATGCAGATCAGCACCTGAAACTAAGCAAGATGTGTAAGGCTTGTGAGGAAAAAAAAATTAACAAAGCTTTAGTGAACCAGCTCCAGAGGACTGGATGCAACCACTGCTATTTGCTCAGCTAACAGCAAGCAAATGCTGCTGTGAAGAAAATGAATTAAGACTGGATAAATGGGAGCTCTTACTATATATTTGCAAAGGATGTCTAATGGAAAAAAACACTACAGAGAGCAAATGAGCTGTCATGTGCAAAGATTTCACTCTTTATGGCAGCTGAAAGAACTAACTAGGAGACTACAATAGTAATAGTAAATCTGCTATAATGGCATTTCTGGAAAAATTTAAATCTGATTTGTTTACAAGTAGATGACAAAACAATAGGCAGTTCAGTTCTTGTTATTTTTACTGTCTTGCAGTTGGAACAAGACAATTTTGTTGTAAGATAGCAAAATCTACATGCACCAGCATTTAGAAAACCATAGGAGAGAACAGAAAACTGAAAGAAAGACAATTAATCCTCCTCCATCTGCTTTTCTCAAAGAAGGGAATATGTCACTTCATCCTATTACTCAACTCATACGCCAAAAGATTCTAGTTTTCATTTGTTCTCTTATCAGTAGTTTTGATTGAGTTTGGTTGTCAAGTGTTCAGGCTCCTGTGATTTCAGTCTTCTCCAGGGCTACACACTGATAAGGCCAATAATTGACATTGTTATGCAGCAGTTTCTGCTGAAGAAATAAACATGGAGAGAAAACAGTTTTCTTTGTAGAGAGCTGTCTTCAGTGACAGCTGTGAATTACTATCTAAATGGAAGCTCTGCCAGTGCATTTAGTTTAGCAGGTCACTTAAATTGCTCAGGAGGAACAAGAGTTCTTTCTTTGTTCAAGAAAATCCTTTCATATTGAAATGGAGAAAATGCAGAGATCCCTTTGTGGTATTTACTGAAAATAAATAAAAACATTTGGTGATGAGAGAAAAATGCCTTACAGGAATCAGAAGGTGCTTTTTCTAGAAACTTAGAGGACAATAAAATCAGATATTCATTGTGTGGAAGATTTGATTTATAACTTGGATAGTAACAACAGCTGTGTGAAGTACAATCCATAAAGCAAGGCTTATGGGAAATCTCTCCAGATTATACACAGCCAGCATCAAATCCTTCCCTTCCCTTAGCAGGAGTCAGACCAAACACAACTCTCGACAACACGTGCAGATTAGGGGGGACCCCAATTCTGCAATGTCTTCCTCCTAGCCTGCAAAACACCCTGCTGGATCTGTAAGAAGTATAGTCCCAGCATTCTTAAAGCTGTAAAGCTCTGAACAAAAATATACATACATTTCTTTTTACTTCATATAGGCTTCCATGACAAGGAAGGACACAACTTAGAGGCAGAACAAAACGAACTTGCTGCTAGAGTTCAATTATGTTATGGAGAAAAAGCAGCGAATACTCAATAACTATTGAACTCTTTTTTAAACAAAATAGTGCTTTTCCTCTGCAACTAGGCTTTACAGAGAGCCACAATTTTAGACATCTTTTATCACAGCAATGTGTTTCTAACACTGCTTCTTAGTTGACAAGGATAACTAAAAACTACTAGATACCAAAATGTTTAGGAGGCATTTGTGTGAACGCAAAAACATGTTTTAGCATGATGATTGCCATTTCAAAATTAAACTTTAAGGCAAATTCATTCTCTAGTTGTTTCAACAACTGTAAGAGCTTCAGATACTATACATGATAGCAACCATGTATGTCAGTGGGTGTATTATTTGCCAGATACACAACACAAAACTTCGGGCTGGTTCCTAGAGTTCCTAGAGAAGATACTGCCAGGAAAGATCATTACTTATCCTGGTCTGACCTCTTGTGTGGATAATAGGAACTAAATCTATGCATTTTCTTTTGCATTTTCTTTTTTTTTTTTTTTGGTTTTTTTTTTTAATTTCAGGAAAAACATCAATTTGAAATCTTTACGAGCTGCGGAAATTAATTACTTACTTTCTTAGTGTCTTGGGATTTTTTTAATACCACCTATTGATTTTCTTTCAGCCAAATTAAATATTTCTAATACTTCAGTCATCCTCTCTGGGCCCTATGTCTTTGACTTAAGATATCAAAACTGGATGCCATATTGCCAGTGAAAGAAAACCACCAGAAGGCAAAACAAGCTCTTATTTTCATTAATTCAAGGATCCAATCACTCCCATGTGTCACAGTATCATTTTGGGAGCTCATATCAAGAGAACTGTCAGCACTACCTACCCCATGGATGTCTTTCACAGCCACACATCCCAGGGTACAGTCTCACAATCCAGAGGCATGATCTATTCTAATTTTCCTTTCTTTGCAAAAATTTTTCATTTGACTATATCAAAATACAGCTTACCTGAAGAGGTCAACTGAACAAGGGATTCAAGATTTGTTTATGTAATTGCTCTGTTCTCCTCACTTCATCAGAATGGTAAGTCTATGTCATCCACAGATTTTCATTATCCACTGTTTTGTTAGTGGAAATGCTGAATAGCATTATGCCAATTACTGACTCCCACAGACGCTCACTAGACAGTCTTGAATATGACTGAAAAAAAATATTTCTTTAATCTTCCTGGTAGGATATAGTGTTATAGTTTTGTTGATACTGCTAAATGCTATTTAAATGTAGAGAAAAAAATAGACTACAGTATGAAATTATTATTTTGCACACTTGCATCTACCAATGTTGATTTACTTTTCAAAAATAGAAATGAAGCTGTTGGAATGACCCAGAGGAGAAGAAAAAGTTTCACATGTTCTTAACTGATGGTAAGAAAATTGGATAAGTAAATAGATTAATAAATATTAGAGAGATACTAAATAAAGCTGATAGAATTTAATACTTATAATTAAAACTATATCTTTACTACCTTTGTCAACATATTATTTTCTTCCCACAGTATCTTCTGAGATAGATAAACAAAAATTGTCATAGATACAGCAAACACATGTTACAAGATTGCCATTAAAATCCATAGGGGAAAATTAATTTTGCAGAAAATATTAATTCTTATTACTACTGTTAGCTGGACACACCATGGTCACTGTAAAACCATAGTGTTTTTACAGTATTATCCTCTGATATGTTGGATCTTCCCTATTTACAGTCTTTCAGAAAAGTAGGAAAAGCTTTGAATAGCCTATCCACAAAGAGAACAAGCCCATTAATAGGAAGAGTTCTGATACAGGTGTAGATATAGCTTAACAAAAATTATTTGAGTATTCAAAATCTGAATGGGGGCAAAAATATACACTCAAGACTATCCAAATAGCTAAATATATCCAAAATAAGTTTCAATGAATTTCCTTCTGAAAAATAAACACAAATAAAGGTAATAAAATGACAATTTTTTTCATTACAGTTTCACATTCATGACCTACAGTGTATCACTTATTGGTGAGTGATCTGCTGCCACAAGGGAAATGATAACACCCTCAGCAAGACTGAGATAGGACTGAAGGCTGAAATAGCATCCTTGCAGCCCCAGTGAAGCATAAAGTCAGGCTACTTACAATGACTGGAACCACTCCAATCCTAATGCTACCTCATTTACTTTCTAACATTCTGTTGAGATAGCAAAGTTGCAGTAAGGATTTGAAAAGCCCCAACAGTCCACTACTGACTCATGCTGTTAAATCATGCTGTTACAACATTATATGTATTCTGCTATCACACTTCATTATGGACAGAGCCAAAGCAGATGACGAACTACATGTTAAGGGGAAATAACAGTTGCTTGCCTGCATTAAAATATATAAAGTCTATATATATCACATGAAATTAATTCTAGTCATAAAGAACCATTACAAGTTTCAGATATAGTCACACAACTCTATTTCAATGTTATACAAACATACAGGCATGTTTTGCCAAATGAAAGATTTAGCTGTTAATTACATGAGAACGGCAGTTACACTGAGACTGTAACAAGAGTTTTTATTTTCCTATGATCCAAAGAGTATATATCTAGCCATGGGTATTTCATATCTTCAGGACACTGGTTTGAATTTTTCTACTGCTTCTTACAGTGCATCTTTAGCAGCTCTATTTACCACCTATAACCAAATTATTTGAATAAAATTTCTGAGAATCTTAACACCAGGAAAACTCTCTGCCTTACTGACAAGATTTTATCTGAAAAGCCACATTTGGAAAGTACTAAAAATATTGTCTATTGATCACCTGAAGAACCATCCAATCAAAAACATCATCTTTTCATTTCTAACTTTGATCAAATCATCAAATTCAGTAATTTCATGGGAGTATAATTTTGGATGCCCAGTTTCTTATGCTGTATACTTGGACTTTAGCTGTTCTGAAATAAACTGGGATATTTTTTCAATTTCATGATGTCCATTGATTTACTTGACATATTTTCAGATAATTTCATTTTTCCACAAGTGAAATCCATATTCATTCTGTGTTTAATTCTCTCTCCATTAAGCCTGTAGAAATGGGTATTATAAAATAAACGTTAAAACAACTTCCAATTCCATATTTCCAGAATTAGTAATCTTCTCTTGGTCAACTTTCTCAATTTTGTTGATATTCACTATATAACTTTTAGCTGAATTAGTTTCAGCATAATTTGTTGACACACTGACAGTCTGGCATTGCTTTTCTACAGCAAATGTCCTCTGTTATGCAGATATTTTTATCCTAAGGCTGAAATTGTTAAGGCAGGCAACTTCACTGAAGTCAAAATATGGTAATTCTGCAATTAAGACAAACTCAATGTTTCCTCTGAGAAAGAAGTAATTATGATGAAACCATTCAAGATACAGCATAACTTTAATGTAGCAAAAATGAAAACTGGACTGACAAGAGCATCCAGAGGAATTTACAGGAATCCAAACCCCCTTCAGTGCCAAGAAGTGTACTGTTGTGTCAGGTGAAAATTTAAACATCATGGAAAGTTACACATCATGTGTTGTCTCAATGCACAAATTACAGCTGGAATGTAAATAGATGAACCCATTAAAACGCACAATCTTTTTTTTTCCTTTTTTTTTTGTTGTTGTTGTTGTTTTTTTTGTTTTGTTTGGTTGTTTTTCTAAGATGAAGGTAGATTCAATACCTTTGAAATTTTGCAAGACCAAAAATTTCTGGTGATAATTTTATTGTTCTTGGTAGAAAGCCTTATCTGGTTTTGCTACTCACTTAAGATCAGCTAAAAACAGCATGTCCAGAACGAAACAGCAATTTTTAAAAACATGAATGATATCAGAATATGGATGTAAAAACCTCGGCTCAGCTTTTTCATCTAGTTTTCTGCCAGGATTTTATTACAAAATATTAACAATGATATGTGTAAGTCTTAACTATAAAACAGAAGGACTAAAACCTTCCTGTCTTGGTAAAATGCTCTGCAAATTATACTTGAATTGCTTTGCATAGTTGCAACACTTTTTTTTTTTTGAAGCGTATTTACTAAGCTTATATTCTATTGATTCTCAATGTGCCCAAGTGAATATGCTCTGAAAAGAAGTATGATTGTATTTATGTAACAGCAGCATGCTTCTGGATCCCTGAGGTCCTACTCCAAATATTCAAAAGGTTATGCCTTTTTCTTCCGCTGAGATCAATTTAACTCTTCAACAACAGCATTTACTAAAAATGCTGATTTGAATTTGTCAAATAACTCAACTGAAGCCACAAACAAATTAGTATCCTTTTTATTATCATTCTTAAAGCCATCCAAAGACCTAGAGGGTTATCAAGAAACTACTTTATGGACAAGTGAACAAAAATCAGTTGGTTTTCTTGCATCTTTCCCAAACACTTATTAGACAAGCAATATTCATCATACCCATCGCATTCTATGCATACACTTTTCATCTCATTCTTTTTTCCTAGAATAAGCAAAATAGAATTCTGTTTCAATTAGGACATACAATGTGATCTTTAGATGCAATCACAACTACTTAATGCAAATGTAATTAGAAAATTGTGCTGAAACCAGAAAGGTTTAGCAAAAGTTATTTATATAAACTTACTGAAAAAAGACCAGATTTGTTAGACTGCCAAGAGTCCTCTCTCCCTAAACAGCTGGTTTTCCTCTTCATATCTTATTATCTTTCAAAGAGTTGAAGAGAAAAAAAGCTTCATTTTTCCTTACAGATTTATGATTTCTAGGATAATACTAGATTTTCATAAATTTGGATTCATTGTGCTGTTTGCACTCTAGGAGTGTTAACGATGTGTGTCTTTCTGAACACTACAGATTTGCTAGAGCATTTTGCCCTATATCTTCTGTAGTTCAATATAGCAAAACTGTGGATCCTCTGTATCATGGAAAAAAACTGTACTAGGGTTTTTGGGTTGTTTACTTTTTTGAAAACCCCAACCTATCATCACCCTGTGTAATATCCTGATAATGTGGAGAAACATTAAAAACATACGAGTGCATCAGCTGGAACAGTACATCCACAGTTCTGTTTAAAAAAATCCAAATAAACAACACTAAAATATGCAACGCACATTATAAACACTATTGTAAAGTTATTTTCTGATCTTGCAGTGTCCAAATACTGTTAAAGTACTTGAACTAGAGAAGTACTAGAATAATCCAAACCACAGTATTCCTGGAGATATAAAGAATATACATGGGCAAATATAGACTTTTTGGATCCAAGAAAAATAAGAACTTGTGTTACAGTCTCAGTGCAACTGCTGCCCTCATGTGAATAGCAGCTAAATATTTAATTTGGCAAAACATGCCTGTATGCTTGTATAATCACTGAAATAGGGTTCTATGTGACTATATCTGAAACTTGTAATGGTTCTTTATCACTAGAATTAATTTCACCTGATATACATTTTAATGCAGGCAAGCAAGCATGAAACCCCAAGTACTGCTCTTCAGCTCAAGAAAAACTTGTTATCCATTATTAAATATCTTGTGTGTGAATGCTTTAGGACTCCAGAAGAAAATCTGGACCCAAAAATTAAAATTTCCATTAACACTGTTCATAAAGAAACCTCCTTTAAAACAGCAATGATTACACTACGTTCAGTCCAGGCCAGTCTCATTCATCCAAAAGTTTTATCTGCTATTCATTTTTATTGCTACATCTGGGCCTATTTATTGGGTGGCAGTTCACTCTGCAAGGACAACTTTCAGCAAAACCAATCACGGAAGGGACATAAAGCCCTATTAAATATTTTCCTGCAATTAAAACAACAATACTAATGAAAAATGAAAGAAAGCACTTCATCTAGCACAAATTTCACAAAGCAATCGCCATTAAAAAATTGAGAACTAATTCCTGGGGCAAATAGGAAAAACTGACCAATTACACCATAAGGTTAATGGGTTCAAGCTAATCAACATTTAAAAGATGCGATTTTCAGGGAGTATAATGAAATGAAGATTTTTGTAAATGGCAGAACTTTGTAATGTGCAGCACTAGGTAGTCAGCATTACAAGATTAAAGAGTTAGGATCCTAGAGTTTTTACAATACCCAGAGTTCAAGACAGAAATTATTACTACGTCATTGTTACTGGAATGATCCCTGAAGCTTTACATTCGGGTAACTCTCCATGTCCTATATTTTTTGTAACCTTTCTATTTCCTTCTTCAAGAAACTCTCATTCTGAAGGGACTGGTCCCTCGGTCAGAGACCAAGTGTTACATTGGCAATACCCTTTTTTAGGTTGGTCTGCTAATTAATCACTATGCAAAATGGGTAGTAATTGAAAGGTTTACAGCCAATCAATTATTGCCAAGAATATACAGAATACCTAATATGATTTTACAGAATAACCACAAGTAAAATAAAAATGCATCCTAGGGTTCACTCAAGTTACTGTAAAAGGATGAAATTCATTACTAACCAAGAGTTATCTTCCTATTACAACCACAAGCATGTGTTTCCAACAGAAACAAAAGCCACTAAAAAGGAAAACCATAACCCAAAAAAACCCAAACAAATTGTATTCAAACCTGTAACACTAAATTCCTTTAACTCAAATAAGAACAGAGAGGCACACAAAGGCAAGGGCTTGGGATTCTCTCAAGAGTCAAATAACTCTGTCCTGAAGAAGGAAGGCTTGCTAAAGAAGCAGATACTTTTTCCATGAAAATATTGCAAATGTAAAGGGATTTTCCAATATGAGTTGTATAAAGACCAACAGCTTTGGAGAGGATCTGGCTTCATCTGTTTCCCCAGGCTTCCCGGAGTATAGAGGGGATTGCGAAATCCCCCCCGTGGTCAGGAGTAAAGACAGGCAGCACTCCGCGGTAGTAACGTCGTAGAAAAAGCCTTTAATTACTTTACTCAAAGGTATTTAAGCTCTTCAGGCGGGGTTTGGGAGGTAGGATGTGACTGGGTAAGGGTTCAGGGGGAGTAGTGTGGTTTGGGGGACACCGGGGCCAATAAGGGAGCAGGAGGACCAAACCCATTGGAAGTCCAGGAATAGGGAGTGACAGGTGATACATCCTAAGGTTGGGAGGGGGGCAGGGCTGGATACCTGGGAAGAAAGAACAGTCTGTGTTCACATGTGTGGGGTTCTAGGGGTTACAATCCAAACAGGGGAAAACCTGTACATAAAAGACGTAGGTAATGCTGGATTATAAAGTCTCTGGTCCCTTAGAAGTTGTCACAGTGCTGGTCTTGTCTCCAGAAGTTTCCCTTTCCACTTTATGTAGCCTGGATGATCCTCTGTCTCTGTTTTGCATGTGCGGTGGCAGGGGTCCTTCCCAACAAAACATGCACCTCCAGTTTTTCTCTATACATCAGCAAGTTTTACAAGTGGAATTATGTTCAGTATCTCTTGCCCTCTGTTGAGCAGTTGTAGCACACAGATAATACAGAAATGCAATAATGTTTTGCCATTGTTTTTACCTGTCAAAACTTCCTACCAAAAAATTCTCTGTCAGCTTTCTGGACAGAAGTTCTCACAAGAGCTTCCTGCTGGAGTCTTCCAGCCAAAAGATCCTGCTATTGTTATCTCTGCAAAACATCTAAATACAGCTACGTGCCAAGAACCCATGTACCACCTCCTCTGAACACTATAAAAACATAGAAAGAGACTTTGGAAAATCAGGGAGTGAGAAAAGAGAGAGAGAGCTGGTTATCGTAACCAAAAATCTCTCCCTACCTCCCCCTCAACTTTTCACTTTCTTCTCCACCACCACCTGCTGCCTACCTGCTACCGGAGACTGAAACACTGCCAGCCTGGAGAGAACTGAGACCCACGATGACACGTCACATCCTTCTACCCTTACCATATTTTTGAGGGCCCAAACAGTGCTGCTAAACCAGGATCCTGCACGGTCTGCAACACTCCTTGTGAGTGACAAAACCACATATCCTGGCTGCATTCCAGAGTTAAAGCTGCTAACCACCCCCCGCCCCGCTCTGCTGCTAGAAGAGATAACATCAAATAAAGGAGCAGAGACAGAGGAAAAAATAAAGGGCAGAAACTGCTTCTCTTCCCCCCCTACACCAACTTGGCAAAAAAGGTATTTTTTGGTGTAACTTTTCTCTGCTTCTAAAAGTAATCTTAGCTTCTTCCAACCTTTTCTTGTTTCTTCTCTTTGCATCTCATAGCAATTAATAAAAATCAGGTTTGGGTATCAACAGATAACTTGTGTGAGTTTTAATTTTGCTCAGGGGAATATTCAAATCTGAAGTTCTTTCTGCAATATTTAAGCAGATTGTAACAGCAGTCTCCACTGAATTTGCTCCTGGATGCTTCGCAGCTTCTATCCCTTCTCCTTACCGGCCACATCTCTGGTAACAAGAAACAATACTCAGGCTTGCAAGGAGACATTCAAATCTTCAAGGAAGTCTTTGCAGAATATTTAATATTCAAACAATTAAATGTAGGATTTCTGTCGATGCCATGTTCCTTTGTAATTAATGGAGTGAAATAAATATTTGCAGAGGGTGGGGTGAGATCAGAAGTGACTGATTCACACTTATGTCTTTCCACTGACTACAAATGTAATTTAAAGTGACTTTATTTCTAATTTAGATGTGACTCAAGGGATTTACTTTATTTCATTAAACCGTAAGCCTAGGTATATACTGTAACACATTTTCAATCTAACTGGTCTCTGTAACATGAATCATATCTACATACAGTATTTGTACTGAACTATGCACCTGGTTAACATCTTTTTTGTTACTTAGAAGATACTGAAAAATAAGGAAGACACTAGCTAATATCACAGATAATTGATTTAGAAACTAGAAATGACTACTTACTTTATCATATAGTTGCTTTGGGGTTTTTTTTGAAGAACACAGAGAAACATTAGAATTAGAACTCTGTCCTACCAATATGTGGTATAATGAACTCAACTGTCAAATACACCAAATCTGTTGTTAAAGATTTTGTTCTGCATGAAAGAAGACATAGAAGTTAATAAATTGCAATATATTGGATGCATACTGCATACATGGAATCCAAGCACAAATCTGTGCTTTCAGTGCCTACATTTGAACTTCTTAATTTAATGCATCATCTAAAATTGCATCATATTCCCTGACTACCACAAAAGCCAACTATTCAAATAGCAACTGAATTGGGAACTAACTGAGGAAAAACACTGATGAAATGCAATTTTTGAAACTGCATGAACATTTACATGGAAGAAAACACAAAGTATTCAGGATTATAAATTACTATATCCCTTTTTGAAGATTTTTTTTTTCAAATAGCAAACAAATGTAAAAGTATTACACAGTGATATTTGTGTGTAATCCCTCAAAAAGTGTCTCCAAACTATACTGATGAGAGACATAAGTTCTTAAGACCTTTGCTCTTCAAGCACACTCCCCATCTACTTGCAAGAAAATATGGCTGGCAATCACTGCAAAACAATTCTCTGTACACTTCTTACTTCTTACACATTTCCTTTAGAAAAAGTCACTGCAGCTTTTACAGTGAAGTACCTTGTTCCCATTTAGATGCTCTCACCTAATGTGCTGGGGTAGAAGGCACTTGTTACTGTGTCCCAGTACCTTTATTTTCAGATTCGTTAAACCCCTGTGTAATAAATTACTTGGTAAAAGCCATGTGCCTTGGAATTACACTTTAAAAAGGTTAGGTTAACAGTGAAAATAAAGTTACTAAACCCCAACACTCATAACAAGGATTACAGTTATAAATATTTACAAAACATGAAGACATTAAGAAAACATTTATTCTACTTATTTTAATATTGAAAGGTGAAGACTCTTGCCCTATTTCTTATCACCAAAGTTTCAGCTTTCCACTTTTCATGCTGCATTCCAAATAAAAGTTCTACTGACACAGTATCCTGGCTCTGTGGAACTAGTCTCCTTCAGAAGGGATTTTGAAAATGTCTTCCTGTTTTGGCAAACCTGTTTCATTACTGAAAAAAACCAGATTCCTGAAGATAACTCATGGCTGCAGTAATTAGGTGTTCAAGGACTTCTGGCTTGCTCAATTGCTTTGGAGAGAGGACAGCTTTGTTTCACTGACTCCCGTGATCTATTTGATATTAGACTAGTTCATATCACAGAGTAACTGGTGAATTTCAGCACCAAATACATTTAAACTACTTGCAATTCAATATCATTGTGCTGTAACTTGCAATTTTACTATGTGCAATTGTTCCAAATGTCTTGAGGAGTAAGCATGACTTCTGGGAGAGAGCTACATGGATAGAGGGCAACAGGAACAGATTCCAAATCCAGATGTTACAAAATTTATTTGTGTTACTGTAAGTATGTTAAATAGTTTTAAAATGCCAGGCATGAGTATTATTAGTATAGCCTCTTGGCCTATAAACTCAAGCAAACAAAAGAAAAAGAGGTGAATTTAGGTATAAAAATATGCACAATGCTAGCTGTATAAAATGCAAATTAAAAGTGGGGTTGGTTTGTTTGTTGCCTTTTTTTTTTTTTTAAATTATTTTCATTCTCAGCTTTGCACATTAAAGCCAAGCTTTGAGGAAAACCCATGTATAACATAGGAAAAGTAGGCCTACAATCTCATCAGAAGAGCAAGGAATGCCACACTGAAACTTCAGGAATAAGTAAGGATAATGTCAGAATTTTTATTTCCTTTTTCATGCTTCTTAAGCTATTTTTAGTGTACTACATAAATTGGTCAGAATCTTCCAGTAACTTTCTAGACACAGGTCAAGTCCTCCTCCAGGTACATGGCAAGCACCATTAGTTTGTCCAAGTTAAATGAAGGATGACATACAGTCTCTCTCTTATATTTCAGTTCACTATTAAAATTTTGCAATAAGTTCTGTGCGACAAAACTTGTATTTCTAAGACTGTATTTTAAAACATCTCTGTGTTTACAATATACTCCCATGCGGAGATCAAGTCAAAGCTGAGTAGGGTTGTTAACAGATCACTTAAACTTTTGCCAGTCACATCATTCTCTGTTCATTAAGCACTTTGCATGCAAAAATAAAATCAGTACTTTTATTATTGTAAATTAGCTCCTCTGAAAGTAAATGATTCAACAACATTGAATCCCAGCTGTCTGAAACCAGCACTCAGAGATTAAGGAGCAATCTCACTTTAGATTGCTAGCTATGATGTTCAAAGTCTAAAACAGCAGAGCTTCCAGTTTCTTGCAACACATGACAATATATTGAATGTCTTCCAAATGTGCTCACAGCAGGGAATAAAATCACAGCAATGCTAGTAGACAGGCTCTTTAAAGTTAGAAAGATTTCCCTGCTTACAGTCCTTAATTCTTTCCAGGTTTTGCTACATTCACAGAAAAGACCCTGTTAGCTTCCATACACAGAAGAGTGAGGGCACAGGGTTCAGAACCACAAAGTCATCTAATCATAGAGCTTGCAGTGAAGGAGGGAAAACACTCCTCTCTTCGGAAAACTAAGCCTTTCAAAAACATTAATTTTTTTCTTTAATTTATAGACATTTATTTTTACTGCAGTAGCAATGGAAACTAAACTTCTAGCAAAGTACACACTACGAAGCTAAATTAAAATATATTTATTAGTCATGCCTCATATAATATGAAGTGAGAACTCCTGTACTTTCATGCAGAAAAAGTAACTACTTAAAAATTTACATTATAAACTAGGTAAAAGATCACAAAAGATAATGAAACCCATATTACTGCAGTTGAGTGTAAAAAGATAGTAGATAATTGTTAGGAAGGATATTAATATTAAACTTTTTAAAGTAAAGCGTGTTACTACATAAACAGCAGTGTGATTTGAATTTGTCTTCTAAGCACCTTGTTATTCAACATATACCTGAATTTTAATAAGACATATAATTGTGCATGCATTCATTTTGGTAATGAGGTTAATAAGGCTTACTTCCTAGTATTTATATAAAATAATCATGATTTTAAATATTATATAAATCAGAATAAAGCACAGTCACTATCCTGGAGATTTTATGACTCAAGTATAGGAAACAACAAATTTACAGAAAAGCAAAAAGAAGCAATACAAAACTAGTCAGTGTGACTGTAAGTGCTATTATCAGACTCAAGCCTACGTGTCAAATCTATTCTGGTCATTGCAAAAAAACCCAGAACTTAACATAAGGATTTAGAGAAAAGTAACTGAATATCTGCATTAGGTGCTCCATTTAAGTAAGGTGTTCATCTGGGAGCACAGATACTTTCTTGCAAGCTCAAGTGTGTGATGAGGCTCTGTCATCTCTGGCTGATAAAGTGGCAGTCAGCATCTCAATGCTGAATCTGAGATGCCATGTAAGGTGTCAGTCCATTAAAGGCCTTGAAAGAGAGGGTGTCTAAGCTTTCCTTGGTGCTATAAAGGAAAGGGAGCTAAGGGACATGCAAAGCAAGAAAGCAAGAAAAAAATATGGACTGAAAAATGATTCTTACAGCTTCTTTGCAGTCTGGGTGAATATAATTGAAGCAAAAATGCATTTCTCAAAGACAAGAAAAGGACATTGCAGCAATAAAGATGTGAGTTGAAGACTGCATGGCATGAAAATGTCTGTTAGACAGACAGAAAAGCCTGTATCTTAAAATCATGAATAAGAGAAGACAGATTCCTTACCAGAACATATTGAATATATTTTTATAGCTCAGCTATGTCAACAAAATGATAAGTTGCTTAAACTAGAAATCTGGGCTAAATCTAACAGATAAACCAGTATCAGTCCAACTATACTTAATAATAATTACTATTAGCTCATAATCAGTTCAACAGCTGAATCTAGTATCTGAAGTCCCGTTTCATTACAAATCTCTCAGGTATCTTGTACATGATACCATTAAACTCAAAAGCCATATTTTCTATTAATATTTTAATTCTAAATATGCTCAAAATCATGCTTGAATATTTTATCACTTAACAGCATCAACCATTCACCTCTCTCAGGTGTTCAGGAGAATTTTGGAATTATGGCTTTAGATAGGAAAATTAATAACAGTAAGTCAAAGTCTAAGACATGCTGATGAGTAGAAAGGTTTTCATTACTTGCAGATTTAATTACTCAAACTTAGATAGTAGAAACTAAATGACTTTCACATTTGCATTCAAAAGGCATACTTTATCACAATAAAAAAATTGTATTTTTATCTATATTAAACCTATTGCTTTTTTTTTTATCTGATGCTAGTATTGAACCATTAAATTAACATAGAACATTTATGCCATCAACTGAAATATCATAAACCAAGAATGACCTGTTTGATTCTATAAAACATCACATTGATTACAAAGGAAAATCTGAGCCAGGATGAAAAGGTCTTCCATTTACTGTCTGCCCATTGTGCTCCCTGCTCCCCCACATGTGAAGTATAAACTGCTAATCTGAAGTATGAAGAGAGCTACAGAGCTACCCAAACTAGTTCTCCATACCTGAGTTTATGGGGCATCCTATCTAGGTAAAGAGGACTCTTTCTCTCTAGAAGTGAGAACTACGAAAAAATAACAAGCTGTAAGAAAAACTAAAACCCACTCATTCTTTTCAATAATATTAATTTGATTACATGAAAACATGTAGGTTTAGTTTCACTGCTATCAAAAAGTGACCCTGGGGAATTTGAAAATTACATGTAATATTTTCTGCCCTCATTACATAGCACTGCACCACACAGCTCATCGCATTAAGTAGCAAATTTCAAAATGGGATCAAAGCTTACTAGAAAGATTACTGCTTAAGTAGCAGAAAATGCAAGCAACTATAAACTCCTACGAAAACAAAACCATTTGCCATTTCCCCCTCCTCATTTTCCTAAACCAAATGTTTTCTCTTGGGACACAAGTTTGAAATAGTTGTTCTTCATTCTCCAGTGTATTTTACAGTTGTCAGGCAGGAACAATCTACAAGGGCATGGAATGGAAAAGCGGTGTGGAATCTTATCTGAAAAGCCAAGAGGTCCCAATTTTCATATGGCAGAAGCGTGGTACAACTTCTAGAAATAACATAAATTGCTCAAGAATTACCTATAAAGCATCATCTTTCTCCTCACTTGTCCTTGGTAAAACTTACATGAACCTGCAAATCTTATGTTTCGGAGGAGGTCTACACTGGTATCTTATACTTAATCAAACAGACGGCACTGAGAGCAATAACTTGTTCAAATTACACAAGGAAGACAACTTATAATTTATCATCTTACAGTGAAAAAAAAAAAATATGTTATTTGAAACATAAGAGCATCAACACAGTTTTATATGTTTGTATTCCAAGTCTATATATACACCTGTTTAGGTATATATATGTACATGTATTTTATATATATATAATATATACATATGAACATTTGGAGGCAACAATTTGAGTTGGAACATTTATTTTTTCCTCTATTTCCCTCATTAAAACTTATTTCTGTTGATATCTTGATATTTAATTCTATAGATATAAACTAAATACCAAGCAATTTTCAGGCTGCATCACTCTATAGTATTACTCCAGTCAGTCTAACTTCTTTCACTGCAAAATTTCTTTCTCTGCTACACAATACACAAAAAGTCCCCAAAACAAGAATCACACACATATGATGTCCATAATAAGGAACTATTATTACTGAGGGACAAACATTTGTTATATAAGTCAATTAATCTGTTCATATGAGAGGAAGAATGAACATCATACTTTTACTGATTGCTTAGTTGCAGCAAGACATACTTAAGAGAACGGAAACAAATCTTATAGAAAAGATTATTGTCTATCACTGTCCTGTCTATAACATTACTGATAATATACTTCATCAAATAATAGGAATAAAAGTATTGCATAACCAAGTCCTTTAAAACTGGTCTTTGATTCAAAACCTTTTCGGTGTGTCATCTGGCATGTCACCGCATCTGATGTTCTGGGGAAATTATTCTGACTTAAAATTCCTGTGAGGTATGTAATTCTACTGAAAGAGGTCAAACAGACATGTAAAAGAAGAGCAGGACTTTTCACAGCTAGTAGTAAAGAAGCAGGCTCTCTGACTGACAGGAGAGACTCCCTTTATTCATGTCACATGCCGAAAAAGAAATACAACACACAAGGTGCACAAGAAATGACTGGATGCATGTTCTTGATATAGTTTATGGAACAAAAAATTTCTGTGCCAAATGTACTATAGCCATGACTTCTCAATAATGTGAATTCAATGCAGAGTACTTCAACAGCAATTTCAACTACCCAATTTTCCAGTGTAGCTTGAGTGCTTATTACTTGAGCTACTACTTTGAAGACTAGGCAATGATCTACAGCTGTTATTAATGAAGCAGAAGAATAATGGATTTTATTCTTGCTTGTGGGACAGAAGTATCATTTAGAGAACTGATAACACTTTCATTTAGCCATTTAAAAGGTCATGTTACACAATAAAGAGGGCCAAGCCTCTTAGTAATAACATATGATAGTGATAAAACTAGCACTGGTCTACAGATCCTCAAAATTACTAATTGTATTTCTATATTGTAAGCAAGCTAAAGCAGTCTGACAAACGTATTCCAGTGTGTTCCTGATTTTTGTACTTTAGAGTCCAGTTTACATAGCCTATAAAGAAACTAAACCATAAAAAAATACCTTAATTATTAAATAAGTAAACCAATCTGAATGCATGTAAGGAGATCAAAACAATTCTTCATAGTACTATACCTTAGGATTATTTACTTAAAACATGGTTGTAATAGGTTTGGTAGTGAGGGAAAAATTATGCTCTTTGGTGTAGGAAATCAAGAGGAAAAATTTAATAGTAAGGATTAACAGTGAACAATTGTAGTTGCAAGGCATGGATACCAACATTAAAGTTGTTTTTGACAAAATACCATAAATTGAGAAAATCTGACAGTGTTAGCAGATAGTATAAATTGAAGCTGTTACGTTGCGCCCTTAGGGATTTATTTATTGCAAAGATAGGCAACAACAGCTAAAGTATTCTGAATAAATCCTTTCATCAAGAAAGATAAACTAGATTGAAGTGATACACAAATTTGCACAATGGTTTATTCGTACAGGGCCACAGAGTTCAGTCAGATGGGGAGAAAATAAGGTGGTAACAGGCCATTTCCCAGTGGTAGGCAGTGGTGGGGGCTTTGCAACATGGGCTGTTTAAATTCAGCCTCCAAACAAGACTTTAAAGCCTTTCAGGCATTGAATGTGTATCTTAGGGTAAAATTCAATATAAATATTTCCATGAAAGTGAACTGTCACCAGTTCACAAAAATAACTGAACTTCTACAGATGTATGCAAACGATTTGCCTACCTACCATATTCAAATCCTCTTCCAAACAACTTCCTGATATGCTCTTTGCTGGAAAAATATAAGGTTTTGAAATGTAAGGGCCTGAAGTCCTTTTACTTCCTACTGAAAAGCAGGCTCCTTATTTTAAGAGACTGCTTGCCCAGCTTTTTTTTAAAGAACGAACATGACTTTGTTAGAGAAAGTTGTTATATTATACAGATGAGAAATTTTAAATAAATACTTCAATGATGCATTTAAGATTTTAAAAAAATCCAGTTACCTTTTCAGAAAATGTCTTTGCGAAATACCGAGCTACCAGCATCTCCAGAAATCATCTTCTCAAAGTCTGCCTCAGATAAAACAGCTTTTATTTTTTTTCTTTTCTCAGAGTGGACAAAGAAAATGCATCTCCTACTGCTTATACTCCACCACTTCAGGTCTGACATTTTGGTGCTACTCTAACAGTAAGATATTTTCTGTTTAGATGCAATTGCTAGTATTTTGTCTTAAATTCATCACCAAGTAGTGTTAGGAAGGTGAATCTAAGAAATACCATCCTGTGCTTGAAAAATATTCCCTTGACTTACTTGAAAATCTTTCTCCTCCAGGATCTCTTTCCTCCACCTGACAAGGAAGGCAGCACAGACGTACAAATGGAAGTGAGAAAAACCCTCTGGTTCAGACTAGAAAAAATAAAAATATATCATCCTTTCAATACACAATAATAATACTTTTGATCACCATTTACCCCAAGCGTATTTTTATGACATTCACTAGTAACTCCAAATGTCAGCTACATCTGTCTCCGTATCACAAACATGCTTGCATTTCATCTGTGCCAAACCTGATCACAGCTATTATCTGTAACAGGGATGGAGGTGAGGTATGCATCCATTACTCATATTTAAATTCATTCTTTACTGATGTGTTTTGCATTTCTGGTGTTATCCATTAGCTTAGAGCTTGCATGAAATATCATATGTCCAGCTCCGCATTGTGGCATGAACATAATACTTCATTACTAGGAGCAAACTCTGCTACTAGTAGCTTCTGAACTATAAATTCTGCTATAGGAAATTATTAAGCTTTCCAAAAATAAACAACTTGCTCTATATTTGACTGAATTAGAGTTTTCACTACAGGAAAAAAATCTACTAATTGTAACGTGAAACATTTACAACTTAGTTTTGTATTCAGATCTGCAGCTTTCTGTTCTTGTTCAAGTCAGCAGAGTCCATCACTTTATAAAACTCCTCCTAGAAATTAGTATTTTATAAGTATACCTAAGAGTTTAGAAAAACTTTTGATCCTATTTTTAAAAGACATCAACAAGTTTTCTCATACTACCAAATTAATCTTAGATTTTATTTTCTATACCACTGAGAACTGAAAAAATAATTACGGTATTAAATTATCAATGTGATGACTGAACTCATGCTATGTAAAATCTCATTTAAAAAAAATTAAAAATAATAATTATAAAACTAAACTCTGTAATCTGGCAAATGTAGAGATAGTTAAATGCTGATATCTATGTAATTTACAAGATCTAATTATAGCGCTTTAAAAATATACCAAGGTTTTTTTATATTCTCTGCTGATATTTCAAAACTGCAGTTTACTCTTTAGAAAAATACAGTGTTCTGCTCAAGTATAGTGAACTGAAACAACTTCTTATGTAAAGCATAACAAGATAAAATACCTGTTTTATCAGTATTTAACCTAGAACATGGTATTTAAAATATGTGCAATAAATTAACTTCTCTGCTGTTGTAAGTGGAGAAGAAAAAGTATTCTCCTACTACTTTTCCTTCTCCTGCACCCTTGACTGATAAAAGACCACAGTGTACTACACGAGGTTTGTAGGAACACTTTGTTAACAGATAATCTGGTGCACCAAATTGGTAAGAATTAAGAAAAGAGATAACGCCAATTATTCAGAGGGAAGCTTTAAGTTTAAAAGCGTACTTGGAACTCAAAATAAGAATTAGGTAATTTTGAATGCAAAAAAGAAAGATTTGGATTATAAAATCCTGTGATATGCTTCCTACTCTAGGAAACACTCTACTTGAATAAAATTACTTGAATAACATTATAAAATCCCACGACAGAGAGAGCATATGGTAATTTTAACTAAGCTTCTCTGTAGAGTTTGCCAGAAAAATCAAAGTAAAGTCCAATTTACAATATTGAAGGTAGCATTTTACAGAATTATGTACTCAGTACTGTTCTCCTGAAAAATCCATGTCTTTTACTTCAGTGTGGAAATATCTTTTTGGCATATAAAACTACAAAATAGAATCTCCACAAGACATACTTGTAAGCAAAGTGCTGCTTCCACTTATCATGTCAGATACTATTGTGGCAATATGTAAATAATCAAACACAACTTTGAAAAATGCAGAGCTAATTCTAAGAAAACAAACCTCTTCCTACCATATTGTGTAAATAAATCTACAGAACATGTAGTATTTCTTTTAAATTCAGCCTTTGATAACACTTTCATCTCTAAAACGAGAAAAATATTTTAAAATTTTAAAAATTAAGTATAAAACCAGTACTTGTGGTTGATTTTTTCTCAGCCTGAACTGCAAACTCTTTTTCACTTTTAACATAAAATTTAAAAATGTCTTTTCAAGTACTAGCCTTTAATCATATATGAAGTTGCTGTTATTTTGGGATACACAAGGCAACGTGTAAGTTACAACTTTTATTCAAATTTGGAAGGAAACAGGGTGGTAACATCCAATGAAAACAGACTGTGTTTAAGATTAAGTGGACAGTCTGTACAAGAACATCAACACATTTTCCAGAAACCTCCCCTGAAGTGTGCGCTGTAACCAGGGAAGATTTTCTGGAAGTATGAACCAGCTCAGTTCATGATTACCTGATGAACTATGGTGTGTGTGAACTACAGATCTCCTTCAAAGAATGGGTAACTGAAAGTCATGGCACCAGCCTGAGCATTTGCAATCAAACGGGAAAGTATGGAAGAAGAAGAATGATGGTTATGGGATGAAGGCAAATAAAGCTAGATTGAGACTGTCAAACAGATAAACTAAAGCAGAGAATTACTGCTGAGGGTAGATAAGAAAAACTAAGACCATTTTTGCAGATGAAGAAGAACGACTGAATAGCCTGTAGACAGAAAGATTTCAATTAGAATAATAATTATTAATTGGAATATTTAGTATATTGGATTATTTGTTACTCTGCATGAATAGAATGAAGGTGTAGATTAATTACATGACATAAACTATATATATACTATATATATATACTAACTGAAAATATTTTTAAGGAATTAGAGAAAAAATATCTCGAATTATTTAAGAACCTGTACCTCGTCTTGGGATTTTTCTGTTCAACCCTTTTTTTTTTTCCCACCAATACAATTTTCTTCAGTTCTTTTAAATGAAACCAAATAGGTTTAAATATGCAATTCATTAGAGAAAAAAATGCATATCCCCTACAGATTTAAAAATTCATCATGCTTCAGAGATAAGTCTAGGTACAAAGTATTTCCAATGGATAGTTTTAGACAGTTTTAGAAATTGAGTAAAACAGCTAATGCATAATTGCCTTTTCCAACACCTGCTACCTATTATACTTTTCCATTTGCAGCTTTTGAAGTTACAAACAGTTTGATCTCTAAATGTACAGAAATGCAGACTACCAGCTAAAAACTATTTAAAATCAAGTATAAACAATGACCTTGATTTAAATATTTTAGCAAAAGATCTCAAGACAGATGTACAACCTTCCAGAAGACTTATTCTGAACATATTACAGACAACTCAGAGCACATTATCTAAGAACCATCTGTCATTATCAATAAAAATCATTTAGATTGTTAACATCGCAAATATCTCAATGCCGTGCAAATGCTGCATCTCCTCTGCAGCTGAAATGAAAGGTGTTCTTTATACTGCACTCCTCAAACTTCTTGAATTAGAGAATCACTGAAAGAATGCAAATTTTGTTGTATGACTAGGCTGATTATTGTCTGGTCAGTGATTAGTCTAAGCTGCCTCCCACACCCTGGATACTTAAACATTTAGGGAAGGTAAAGTCATAAAGTAAATACAGTATGTGACTATTATCTACATAGTCAGAATAATTAAACCTATGAAATTTTGCCAGGGTTAGGTATTAAACCACCACATTTCACACTCAGACAATGGCTCAGACACAAGGACTTCCAAACACTCAATGATTACAGACGAATAAAGTTACTTTAAGCATTTCTATTTCAACTCCATTACAATGAGCAGACAGTAGAGCTGAAAAGAGATTTAAATATTTTTTTCAAATTATACAAGCAATCCACGGCAGAAAAAGAAGCCAGCACATGAATATCGTGGAAAGTGGAATATGTCAGCTGCTCCTCCAAGTTTTACCTTTTCAATCAGCCAGGAGCTTTGACTTCCTAGACACAAACTCAATCCACTGTCAAAACTGAAACTTGGAGTTCCAGTGTGAGAAGAAACACAGCATGAGCGCAGAGAGGTCCATCACAATAACTAGGCTGGCACCAGGAATGACTACAGCAGATGACAAAGAGTACAGGGTAGCAAGCATATAGCAGTACCTCCCTGGAACACTCCTCCAACTTTCAAAGATTTCATGCTCAGAGATGTCCTGAGACAAGATGTAGAATACGTCCATTTAATAGCTGTTAATGGATTTGTGTTCACTTGTTTTCCTAAACCTTTTTGCAACTCTAAGCTTTTTGGTAAATCACCAACACCTGTGGCAAAGTATTCCAAAACACAAATGCATGCTGTTTTAAACCCAAGACCTGCTAGTTTCATTGAAAGGAGTTCAGTTATTGCACTGAAAGAGGATGATCAATTCCTGTTCCCTTTCTTCAGTCCATTCATACTTCCTTCTCTTTTGCAGACTAGAATGTTTTTGTCTATTCCACCGTCCCTCATTTACCAGTCCCACCATCTTTGCTCAGCCTTCTTAAGCACTCTTTCCTGCAATATATGAACAATATACAGATGTAAGTTGCAGAAAGAACATTACTCTTGTAGCTGTATAATGATATTTTGTTCTCATTTCCTTTCCCAGTAATTCCTAGCCTTTTTTTTCCTTTTTCTGTTCTTGACTGTTACTGAGCTCGTATTTTCTTATTGTGCTTGACTGTAGAAAGCTACCTTGAAGCCCATAGTTATACCAGTAAAGCTAGGATTGTTCCAAACATACAATACCACTTTATATCTCTCCACATGAAATTTCACCTGTTATTTATGCCTGATTGTTAACAGCAACATGAAGCCCTGCGACTCCTTGCTGTCCACCTTTTACCATTCCCACTCTTAGTAACAGGGTGTCGTCAGCAAACTTTGCTGCCTCGCTTGCTCCTGTATCCCTTTGTTATCTCTTCAGTAGAAAGAGCTTAAGCCTCATGACAAATTGTAAAAGAATTACAAGTTATTTCCTTTAATTTTGAAGCTTGCCTGCTTATTCTTACCATCTGTTTTCTATCTTTTAGGCAGTTATTATTAACACAAGGCCATCCCCTTGAATTCCACAGCTGTGTTTCTTCTTTAGTAACCTTTAGTGAAGAACTTTCTTCACTGTTTTCAGCAACCTCAATATTCTACATCAACATGTGTTCACTGGCTCTTAAGGCTTTGTGAGGTGTGATTTCTCACTACAATAATCATGACAACACTTTCTTAAAATTACATATATAGTCATGGTGAAAGAATATTAAGTTTAGAGAATACTGAATTGAATTCACCTTTATCTTGTCATTCCAAAAGATGCTGGAATAGTTTGAGGTCTGCAACTATTTTTATTGTACACAGCAGTCCACCAACTCATGTAGGATCATAAGATCATAACCTTTTCCTGCCTGTCAGTTTTACAGGTATATAATGAAATGTTGATTATTCAGTGGTGCTAAAAAAATTAATTTTACTCATTATACATGCTAAAAAGTTTTTACAATTATATGTAAAAATACCTATTAAAACAATTTATTTTTGCTGCGTTTGCAAAAGTTGCATTGTCTTCTATCATTGTTTTTGCTTCATTATGACTATTTCCAGGAGGACGATCCTAAAAGCACTAAGCAACCAACAGCACTTGACAAAGCTGAATCTAATCTCACAATAAACAGAGCAATGAAGTTGGATCTTTTATGCTTTAAAAGAAAATATAAAACAAAAAAACTACCTCACTTATAGGTAAGGCTTATAAGTAGCTGTTTCTAATGGAAAGATCCAACACCTAACATGAAAATTTATGGGCTGGTTTGATTTTTGCATTAAACATTTGATCCAAACACATTTCACATTTACAAAATCTGTAATGGAAACTAACATTTTCGGGTCATAACAGAAAGCTAGAAGTATCTGTCACAGCCAAAACACAATGCAAAAATTATTCAATCCTTAGAGGTCCCTAAGTCCCTTATAGAAGAGCTAATAAAAAAAAAAAATCTTTACAAGAACTGTGTTCACATTTCCTGTTTCTGCTAGGCATGTTCAAAAAAACTATTTATCTTACAATGTTCTATTACATTTGGTAAATTTATGCTGAAAACTCAGTGAAGATAAGTTTTCATAAAAATTTAGTTGTTGGCCTTTCTGATCTAGTCAACAACAACTTGTCAACAGTTCCTAAAAGATGAGTTCTGATACAAACCTCTGCTGTGAAATCCCAACCACAAAGAACACAGAACACAGACCATTGCTGCATTTTTCTTTAATTAATATCTTGCCCTGTTAGAATGTTCCATATGGCATGCAAAATTCACATTACGACTATTAATCAATATGGATGTTAGTGATAATTACCATTTACCTGGTTTATCCACTCTCCAACTAATAATTTCGTTTTAAAAAACATCTTTCGTAAGAATTTCTACATTACCTTGTATTTTGAGAATGGAGTTTAAATCACTGCCCTCTTCATGTGCTAATATGCTCAATTCAAATACAATAAAAAATAACTGATGTCAAGTGTGTATTTGACTTTTTTTGTCCTAGCTTTTCCAAAGTAAAGTTGGTGGGGGGAAAAAATAAATCAATATTTCTCATTTGGTTCATTAAAAAAATTCACCATGAAGTTTTTAGCGAGTTCAATCATGACTAGGATGTCAAAGGGATTCTCAGTCAATGAGGTACTCTCACATCCAATACTGAAATGTGGTTTTACTTTACAGCTGTTTTTCTCCTCATGTGTGGTGGTTTATTATCTTCATGCACAGAAATGTTGCTAGATCTTAGCAAAGGAATGGAGTTTTTTAAAGAATTCCCTTATAGTCTTTTCTTGCTGAATTGGGTATTTACAGAAGAAAGTGAAGTAAGGCAGTTTTCTTCAAGAATGCCTTCAATGAAAATGCAAGAAGATGCTGAACTCTACACAAGGAGAACATTTCGCAACACTTACTTCCAACACTACTTTGAAAAGAATCCAGATAGAAATAGAAGCGTTATGTATAGTAAAACTATCAAAAAGCATACTGATTTCTTTTCTCTAATTTCCCATGTTGATAAGCCTTTTCTCATCTGCAATGAAAAATGACCATGAGTTGTTCTTTGCAGTTATGAAGAATCTATTACTTAATCTGCTGCTTTGAATTTCTACACAGCAAAAGCAAACAACTTCCATTTTACCTACTAGTTATGACTGTGAAGAAGATAGCACAAACAAGGACGTGGCAATGTGAGCGTGAATTCTGCCAGTGATAGATCAATCACTGCCACTTTAGGTAACAACAAGCAACATAATGGTGAGGGATGACATATAAAACCCAAACCTAATATACATATTTATGGCTTCTCTAGTAGAAACAAAAAATTACTTTCTATCAGGTTTTCTTCTATGTTTTCAAGATCTGAAACTCCAAACTTGTTTGGTGACCAGAACAGCAGAACCAGCAGCAAGAACTAATGGAACTCCTCCAGGCTGGTTTCAGTGCATTAACAAGTAACAGCCACATAACGTTATAAGCCCTCATCCATAACAATAGATAATTTACAATGTTTAGGTTTTAGAGAGCAGTTGATTATTTACAGCTATATTTTCTTTCATTCACCATAGCTGATGTATTAAAGAACAAAGTGTTTTGGTTAGAGCCATTAATATGGTTCCTAATTATCTTACCAAACCATGACGCACTGTAATGACTCAAAGTAGTGAATCTCTGTGTAATTAACACGGAACATCACTATGTTCTTTACTTCCTTTAACAGCATGAAACACAAGCATACAATTAATTTTGTTTCTTGCATGTACATAAGGCTGAAGCACACACTTCCCTAACCCTTTAGTTCCAAATATTTTCCTCAGGAAAAGGATCAGGCAGTCAGTTCACACAAGCTGTAAGAGGATATGAGAAGACTACACTGCCAACAGCCTTTTCAAAAACTTTCACATGCTCGAAAGGTCCAGCCCTCTAGCCATTTCCTAGAAAACTATCTTTGCATCTTTAATTTACTGAGATTCCCACATCTTAACTTAAAATCCCTCTTGCATGCGTGAAGTTTTGGAAGTACCAACTGAGTTGTTATAGAAAGGCAGAGGAGCAGTAAGATGAGGAAAAACCCAAAAGGTGACTTGCTGCCTCCCAGGCACAGGTGAAGTTGAAGCAAACATTTTCGAAAAGCTGCAATCTATTTCTTTTTTTTAATAGGTTACATGGCAGATTTGATTGAAAAGCTCCAAACAAAATATTTTCAATGGCATGCATATTTGGGATACCAAAATTTAAATCAAATCCTTGTTTCATCATTCAATCACAGAAAGAATATGTATTGCAAAGATTTCTTTTATTTTAAGCTAGGCTTAAAGTTAGGCTTCAATTATTCAGACATAATTATCCAGCTGAAAAGAAATTTGTTTTCAAGTTTCCTTCTAATTAAGACCCTCTTAACTCTATCAGAAACCACTAAGTTAATTTGAACTTAGACATTTAAATTCCATCTCAAGTAGTGACTTGACATCAATTAGTTGGTAAAAAATGTGGTGGAAAAAAAGGGAAGCTGTGTCGCACCAAAATCAACACTCCTTTTATCCACAGAATTCCACTTAAAGATATGATTTAATTTAGAAAGCACAAACTAAATTCAGATCATTAGTAAAAATATGCTGCAACTAATTTAAATCTGAAGTACTTTGCTGTAAAGCAAAATATTTTTACATAAATGTTAAAATGCTTTAAGGAGACTACTGATTTGAAACAGGGACAGGCACAATTGATTAAAAAGGAATATGGCAACTTTTCCACTTGTGAGGAAAACTTCAGCACACTTTGTGAATCAAACCCAGGTCATACTTCCTCATAACCTGCTTTTAAAAAGCAAATGAGCTCAAATAAGCAGTATGACTAATATTTACTAAAATAATTACCTATTTCACATTTTGAATTACTAAATTATTTACCTCATGTATCATTTTAATTATTTTTACAGATCATTCCCAGAGAACCTTGATGCTGGGAAATTAATTAATGGGCACAATAGAAGAACTGTCAGCATTGTTTAAATATAATTTCAGCACTAACCTCATTTACATGTATCCCTTTATTCTAAGCAGTGCTACTGCTGCATTTCTTGTATGAAATTGTTACTTCATTAAAAAGGGCACAATGATATCCTTTTCTGCAGATATTCATCGATTATCACATTTGCTGAAATACATGCTCAAGACAATCACTAGACCTTTTAGCCCATGGATTTCAAAGATACTGACACAGTTGTATAATAGTTTTATAATTGTTTGAATAATTGGCTTTAGCTTTATCATACTATTAGCTTTAATAAAAGCTATTAAATTAATACTTCAAAGCAGACCTACGAAAATGTTAGTTCACCATTTCACAACTGAAAAAATAATTTGAATAACTGTACACATATATATCACACATTATACTGAAAGACAAAATCAAAATCCAAATAACAGCATTAAAAAATAATGATTGCTTATTCCAACTTCTCATCAAATAACAAGAATATGCTTACTGCCAACATGTAATTCAAAGACATCCTCTCATTAAGTATGTTTTAGGCCACATATGTCACTTCCAGATATGGAGGCTCTTGTGTGCCTTTTTGGGCAAAAGTTGGTAGTTTAAGTGCAATTAACTCTTAAAGAAAATATTCCTAGTCATTTGAGTAAAGCATATTAAACAATCTAAGAAAGATATTTCTGAATTCTTGTTCAGTGAATAGAAGCTCTAAAATCTTCAAATTCCTCCTTCCATAAATTGAGGGGATGATTACATCAATATAATGTGCAACAGTTTTGAGAATATTTCTTATTAGATTCTCAATATAAAATAACATCTGTACCAAAACCTTGTGTGGTCTAAGTAAAACCTGTTTTCTTATTAATAATAATGACAAATAAATTTTCAAGCAAACTACCCCAACTACTTTTTCTTTCTTTCAAGAAACATATCATAAGCACTGGGAATTCAGAAATATGTGTATCACATTCAGTCACATGTTTTCAATAGGTGGTCTTGTTGACTAAGATAAGTGGAAATACCAAAAAGGTATTTAGTAATCAGCATGAGCTATTGCCTTACTTTCCTGTTCTCCAGCTAATCTTTACAAGCTTAGTCACAACAGTTAAGTCATGACACAGAGTCAAGAACATCATCTCACTTTCTGGCACAACCATGACAAAAATACTCAAGACTCACATCACTGGCTGTTTCCATCCCCTTCTCTCATCATTAAGCCACATTACATCCTAAAAACCAGAAACTAGCAACAAAATCCTTAATTTCTGATCACTGGTATCTGATTTTTGAACAGTCTGTTAGAGGCTAGGAAATAGTTGGGACTCATATTTTCCTCCATTTGCTGGCTGGCAAAAATTTTATTTGTGAAAATACAGTTTCCTTGGAGAGCAACACTATCTGAATCAGTCTCTACCTAGGAGTGGCAATTTGCCTGAATGTTCAATCTTGCTTGTGATGATGATCTAATTACACCAAGCTTTTTGTGACCATATGACTGCTTACAAGATTCCTTGGTCTGCATACTTCACATTTCATTCAGCTTCTATTAAAACATAATCATAATGGCATAGAAACTAAAGTAGGCAGTTGCTGAATGCAGCAACATCTTGCCTGATTAAAGAGATGAAAAAGCACAACATGTGAAAACATTATTCAGCTGCTCTTGAGCTTTGTCCAGCACACACACTCTACAGTCGTGATTGTGCAAAACAGCAGGTTTATAAAAGGAATGTTGTCAAAAGCAACTGAAAAGCCAACACCATTACTTATTCCAAGTACCTGAAAATTGCTAGTCACTCAATATCACAGCTGGAAATGTTAATAATGCAGGAATTTTAATTAAATTCATTAAATACTTGATAGCTATCACCAGGAGCTTGATCTTGTCTGGATTAATAAGACTAGCTGCTTCTTTTGTTAATACAAAAGGCTTGCCAAGCTAATCCAAAAAATACTCTGCAGACCACTTCTATGCCCATCCACCAACTGGTTAGAACACAAAGAATTAATAGTGATGATCAGGTGCAGCTTTGCCAAACTCTGATCAGAATGAGAGTAAATACAATTGCCTTTATTAGCTTAAGCAAACTGTGAATAACACTATGGTTCTGAAGACGCTAAATGTCTCCATGGATGCCACGGCCTGCTCAGTACTTAAATATCATTCAGGACACTGATTCAAAGTAAGCTCTTTGATTTGAATCTTCTTAAAATGCTGACAATCAAAGTAGAACAATCAAGACAAAATGTGCACTAATAATAATTTTTCACACCAGACCATTGATTGAAGGCAGCAGCATGAAACAAAAGACTCACGTGGGAATAGCAATACCTGTAGAGTTGCAATCTGCTTTATCAAGGTTCTCTGGAGGTTACCTCTGATGCTACTATTCTTACTTCTGAAAACTGAAAGTTCTGTGCTGACCCTGAAGAGCCCTGAGCAAGTACGAGATTATGACGACAGTAGCACTCTTATACCTTTGTCCACCTCAAGTGTATCAAACACTAACCATCAATGTTTTCCTAGCAGCTGCTTTATTAGAAAAGCTTCTATGAGAATATCCATGAGCAGTGTAAATGAAGAAAAAGTTGGCAGAAAGTGAGGCAAAGTTGAAGGTATTACCACCTGCACACAACTTTATTAATTCTAATATCACCAATAATATGTTGAGATTTTGTTTTTGGAAAACATTCCTACATCACACATACAGCACACGTGAATAGCTTGAAAAGCTCTTGCTCTACAACAGTTTTTTCTATATTGACAGCCTGAGGTACCTTGCACAGTTTCCTGTGTTTCCCATTTGACATGACACCACCAGTCTGTGAAGTTTAAGTTACTCAAATCTCCTATTGCTCTCAATAAACTTGACTTACTGTTCTTTCTTTCAATCAGCTTTTGTGAGGACCTTTCTACTAATTTATGTTGAAGTTTAAAGCACTGAGTCTTTACTAGCAGAACCTGGAGATATTTCCAAGAGATGAAAAAGAAAGCCAGAGTGCACTAATCACTACACCCAACCTCAAGCAGCTCAAAATAGGAAGACAGCTTTGATGCAAACAAAAGATTTCTGGCTGAGTTTTTTGACTGAATGCAGACTCTCCAGTTGAAATTTACACTTAACATCTAGTATAGTACTTCTGTCAATTCCTTAATCAAAAACTATTGACCAAATAATTTAAAAGCATGGTACTACTCCCACTGAAACGACCTGGACACTGCATACTGCATTAGATTCCTAAGCATCTCTACAAATTTTCAGAAGTCCTGCACAATATATTTTATTCAATCCTTTAAAAGAGAGCCTACTGAGGTTCTAAATGACCCTAAGTGGATTTATTTTCTACTATTATAAAAGAAAATATATTTCCATACACTTTTCTTCAAACCTCTCAAATTACGTGGTAACAGGCAACAAAGAGACAATCATTAAAAAAATCATGCAGCAAGGCTTCAGGATGAATTTTATGAACAAAATGAATGTCAAAGGAAGAAATATGTAGCACAGGAACAATTCAGTCTGTAGAACATTGCAGCAGAAACAATACAAAACATTACCTACACAAGGTGTGTCGTAAAATATTTATCTATTAAAAGATGTACCATCAATATGTAAATATTTACTGCATAAGTCCTTCAGCATTATATTTTTTCAAATTCATTAAAATGAATTTCGCTACATACATTTGTTTCTAGCAAAGAACACTGAAGATTCTGAACATCTAGACTTGAAAATCTGACTAAAATGTATGCCAAAATGCAAGAAAAAAGGATGTAAAGCCATAAGTTCAAGCATAAATTTAGGTCAATGCGAACGTTTTAATATCTTGCAAATAAACGGTAAACAAAAATTCATTTGATACATACCCAAAAGATTACTAACACAGTTTACTCATCCTCACCTATTTCCATATATTCTGATTCGTCGATTCTCAGTCTGCAAGCATACTATTTGCAATAGAATATTATTTGGC